>JAUZNJ010061100.1:0-27787 GCA_034780135.1 Jordanella pulchra
CATAATTAATAGAGAAATCCATGTTAATAAATCACATATCTTTGATGAAGAAAAGGAAAAACACATTATTGTAATTACAATAGTTATCAAGTCTTTAAAAATATATAATTAATGAGGGATCTGCAGATTCTAAAATAAAAACAAAGAAAACAATAAAAAGTCAAAATTTTCTTAAAAGAATAAATTAAATCTCATATATTATTAGTTTTTCACCAAGTTTCTATAAATTATAAATTGCAAAAAGTTTTCATTTCATCTTTTCATGTTTCTGTTTGTGTTCGACATTTTCCTAATGTTTATGTTTCCTCATATGTGTCCTTCTGTTCCTCCTACAGAACCAGATAAACCTAAAGGAGTTAAAATATCAAATCCAGAGAACAATGAGATCAGAGTGACATGTGAATCACTTGCTGATTTTAAAGGACCAAACAAAGATTACATTGCAGAACTGATTGGTGTTCATAACAGCAAACAAACAAAAAACAAAAGCACATGTGACTTTGAATTCAAAGATCTGAGCTACTTAACATCCTACAGAGTAAAGGTTTGTATAAACCTGAGATGGTTTCAAGAGGAAACCTCTTGTTTTCCTCTAACTTTTCCCTGAATGCTTTGGATCCTAATTAAAAACATTGTATCATCAAAGGTGGTAGCTCACAACAGAGTCATAGAGAGCGATCCTGTGGAAAAAGAAGCGGGCACTCTCTGTAGGTGCCTTTTCATTTACAACACATATTTCTATCCATTTATACCATTCAGGTGAATTTATGCACATTTTATTAGAAAAGCTACAACATTTACTGTGTTTTTCAGATAATGACAAAGCTCTTATTGGATTCCTGGTCTTTCTCATCATCATCACCTCAGTGGCTCTGCTTCTGGTCCTCTATAAGATCTACGTTCTTAAACGCAGAAAGTCCCAGTAAGGACATTTTTGTTGTTTTTCATTTTTTACCAATAGTCTGGGAGGCTTCTGCACTTATTTAGTCATGACTGGGGTTTTTATTTTTAAACAAGCTGTTTCAGGACTTCTCTGTTTATACAGCCAACTACTTTTTTTGTTTTTGGTTTTGGTTTTTTTGATGAATTGTTATAATTACGGATGATTTAATCAAGATTTGAAAAAGAATACAAGTGATTTAATTTGAAAAATTGTGTTAAATATTCCTGTTCAAATCCACCCAAAATTTAACATATTTAAAATTTCTTTGAAACATTTAACTCTTTTTTTTCTCCCCAGTGATCTGACTGAGAGAATGGAGCTAATTACCAAAGGTAGTAAGTATTGTCTTTGTTCATAACAACTATCATTATATGTCTTATTGTTGCGAGAGAAAAAGAGATTTTTTTATCAGACAGTGAAAACATGAAGCAAATCAAGTGAACCATTAAATCCTGTTGTAGCTTATGATGCAGAAGCAAATTAAAAAAATATAATGTAGGTTAATTAAGAATGTTTAAATTTAGAGGCCTAATAACAAGCCAAGGTACTTTTCTAAAAATCTCTCTATCTATCTTTATTTTTCTTTCTCCTTACCTAATGTTCATCTGACCATTTGGCAATAAAAACTCAATGCGCTGTGAATAGTCTGAGTTTAAAAATGGTTTAATGGGATTAATTTATAAGTTTGTCAACTTCTTTGCTAAAGTATTTACCTTAGAGAGGTGAATAAATCTTTATCAGAAAATTCAAAGCATCTGCATAGTGAGCTGTGCTATAATAATGTTAAAAATGGTTTATTAAAGCTAACTATAAAGTAGCATTAATGTAAAACTAAATAAATGGTATCTAATGTAAGTTCCTGACTCGTATATTAATGTTATTTTGTCTTATGTTTCTTTCATAGATGATGAAGAAAGTCTTTTGCCTGTGGAGCCGATTGCAGCAGAACTCTTGCTTGAAACCTACAAAAGGAAACTGGCTGATGAAGGACGGCTTTTCCTGGGCGAATTTCAGGTGATATCTCTTTTGAAATGTTATTTTTTATTGTTTTTTTATATTATTTACTCATTTAATGAATAAAATGTAAATCTTACATCATTGAGAAGTTTATTTTTTCCATATTAAAACTTGTTTTTTTGTTTTCTTCAGAGCATTCCCAGAATCTTCTCAAGATATACAGTCAAAGAAGCAAAGAAGGCCTGTAACACTCCCAAGAACCGCTATGTAGACATCCTTCCATGTGAGTGAGAGAAATAAGAACACCGGTGCTGTTGATTCACACACAATCCTTCTCAAACACTGCAAAAAATACATTCAGCATATTTTAACAGTTTGGGCGTTCTGTTAAAGGAGCTAAGCATCTTGAACAATATGCTAACAGATGTTAACAGATATGCTCATAGCTCCAGGGGTTGTTGAGCAGTGTGGTCATGATGGTATGAGATCTGAGGTATGTAACTAAAGTAAAGTACCAAACCAATATTTGCTTTCTATGGAAAATATCTAAAAAGGTTTTGACAATAAGATTTTTCTCCAGTTTTGTAACCAAAGCTTCAGTGGGTCTGCATGACATCAAATTAGGACTTTGATATAGCTTTGATTGTTGAAAATGTTCCACCAGTCAGAGGGGAAAAGGGAAAGATGAAAAGCTAAAGGCAGATCACAAAAGTCTGGAGTCCAGGTTCATTATCACATCTATAAAGAGAGACTTCAACTAAACAAAGTGAGAGAATCGTTCCTCTCTGAGACCATTTAAAACAACATTAACAATGATTGTGCCTTTTACCGTGGTCAACTAGCTAACAAGCTCTTCTGTGACCATAGTATCTAAACTTCACTCTACCAGTATCTGCAAAAAAAACAAACCCATAAAGTTAAAGGGCAGTCTTTACATCCATATCAAGTCCAATAAAAAGTTGTCTCCAACTTGAACTGATTCCAAAAGTTTCACCAAATAAACCACAAAAACTTGTAGAAATTTTACAACTAAGATCTTCCTCCTGATGTCTCGTTGTTTTACCCACAGCCTTCCTTAAGAAAGCTTTGCTGGTATTAAAATTTGATATAACTCAAATTATAAATATTTCCTTTTTTTGTCAAGTGTTTTCCTCCAGGTCCCAAAAAACAGCAGTTGTAAAACTACTGTTGGTAATTGTTGAATTAGCCATTCAGGCGACTGATAAATGTATAGAAGAAACCGATGCTTGGATGTGCCAAAACTTCTTTCATCTGATAACAAACTCAAGTAATCATTTTTGGACACATCTTCACTTAACACAGCTAATAACCACCAATCACATTCAAAATCTGGATGTAGTGATGGACTCAGACCTTAACCTTCAGAGAAACATAAAATAAAAACAGTAAGTCGAACTTCTATCATCTAATAAATATCCCCAGGATTAATGGACTGATGTCTCAGCAGGACCTAGAAAGAATATTTCATACATAAAAAGTTGGTCAGACAGCTGCATTTGATCCAGAATGCCGCTGCCCTTGTCTTCACCAAGAACAAGAACAATAGAGTTCATCAGCCCACTTCTAAAATTGTTGCACCGGCTCCCGGTCTCTCCGATGATAATCTTTAAAAAAATTGTAAAGAAGCATCATAAAGTTTTCCAATGATACTGCCACCTGTGGCCAAAACAAGTACTGCAGCACTGTTCTGCTCATGGCTCACACTCAAAGTTGACAATTTTCTTATTTTTATTTTACTATTTTCACCTTATCTGGAGCCATTGGTGTCTCACTTGAGCTGGATGCCAGTTTCCTCTTAGTATCCACAAAATCTATCTGAATTGTTTGCTGCGTTGAACCCATTTAACATGGACTTCTAGTGACATTCGCCCACCATGTGGGAACTTCCAACCCACAGTAAATTCTATACAGGCGTATAGATGCATTTATGCAAAACTACTGAGGTCTCAGTCTGTTCATCAAACAATGTTTTAAACATAAAGGGTCAAATAAAAAGGCTATTTTAAATATATTTTTCAGAAACCACTTGCATAATGTCCCTTCAAAAAACAAAAGCAACCTGTGTGACTTGGGCCTTAGTCTATAAATCACTGAATGTCTCAAGACTAAAATACATGATAGACTTGCTGTTTATCAACCTCTCAGCTCTTCTACCTCTAATTTACTCTGCATACCCAGAACCAAACATAATTTTATCATTATTCTTTTCCTATAACCATTTTATCATTTTAATTATTCACTTTAATTCTCTACATTATTTTTGTTTATGAATTGTTTAATTACCTTTATGCCATTGCTTCTGAAATTTACTTTATGAATAATTTTGCCTTTGTGCTAAATATGAGCCTGGATATTTACTGTAAAGAACGTGTGCAGAAATATCACATTACTATCCTTTTTCACCTGTAGCTAAATAAAATCTATTAAGTTATGCATTTATTTTCTCATTTTTTTGTGCTCTCATTTAGATGATTACAACCGCGTCCCACTGGCCACAGGAAATGGAGAAGCAGGATGCGACTATATTAACGCCAGCTTCATTGATGTAGGTTTAACCCTCAAACACAACTAATCCAAACATATTTTTATCAATTTGCCAACTGAAGACAAATTACATTTAAAATAATAAAGCAAACAACTGGATTTTCTTTTTAAAGTGCATATTATCTAATCATCTTATTTTAAGAGTAAAAATTAAATAAATAATTACACTTTTTATAAAAAATGTTGACTTATTTATCTATAGTATTTTCAAGGTGGTGATAAGGAGATAAAACTGTCACATCACAAGTCGAGTTATGCAAAACATTTACCAGCAATCATAAGGATGCTTTGATCACTGTAATAATATTAAGGACTTTTCCTTAGACTAAGGAGAGGGGTGTTTAATAATTTTTAACATGTTATTTTCAAATTAATCGTAAATTAGAGTAGTCTTTCAAATGAATGTTTGATTAACATTTGATAAACGGTTGTCTCTCATTGTATCAAACAAACTTGTTGGCTGAAAATAATTAAAAATAACTCTTACAGAAGTATGATCAAATTTGAGCTTAATGATAACATCACACAAATTTAGCAACAACCGGTTTGTGGTATTCACAAAGATTATATCCTTCTTTTTCTTTCTGCAGGGGTTCAAGGAACCCAAAAAATACATTGCAGCTCAAGGTAAAGTAACTTTTACCTTTTTTCTTAGCCAAAAAATGTCCACAGCCTGTAACACGTGTTATATTGTGTTTGTTTTTTTAGGTCCAAAAGACGAAACTGTGAGTGATTTCTGGAGGATGATCTGGGAGCAGCAGTCCTCCATTATTGTCATGGTGACTCGCTGTGAAGAAGGAAACAGGGTGAGAACCTTCATCTGAATTCATTGTTTAACTAAGGCTTAAACAGTTACAAAGGAAGGCTTCAAAACAGCTTCTTAAAATGGTTTCCTAAAAGGAAAATGATAATTATGACCAGTTCAGTTTCCTGCCAGATGTGTTTAGTTGTTTGAAGGTTACAGCTATTCACTATCTTTCTTTTATTTTTTTGTTTAAATGTGTCATATTTACTTCCTCTAACTTTGCAGACCAAGTGTGCTCAGTACTGGCCTTCTGTTGATCGAGAGACTGAGATCTATGAGGAGTTCATTGTGAAGCTGACTTCACAGGACCACTGCCCAGATTACACCATCCGCCATCTGAGCCTGACTAATGTGAGTCTGTGTTTAGGCTTCATAAATTAATCATACAGTATCATTTCAGTGGAGACCACATACAAGATATGTAAAGGTGTTCATACAGCAGTTTATGTTTGAGATTTGAGTCTGTGTGACGACCTGCAGAAGAGAGAGAAGAACTCGGAGAGAGAAGTGACTCACATCCAATTCATGAGCTGGCCTGACCACGGCGTCCCAGGAGAGCCACACCTCCTCCTGAAACTGAGGCGGCGCGTCAATGCTTTCAAGAATTTCTTCAGCGGGCCTATCGTTGTTCACTGCAGGCATGTAAAAATATCGAGATAGATGACTAAGATCTTTCATCGTTTCAGTCGAATCCCATTATTTGTGCAGTTTTTCCCTCCTAATTCAATTATTGCTCAGAGGGCTAAACTTTGCTGTTCCAACAAGGCCATATAATAATGCTATCGTTAACACTACAAAAAGCTGGCACCGATATCAAATCTTATCTCTCCTTTATTTAAAATTAATTATTCCAGTTTCACGTTTACACAAATCAGAACATTTAAAATGGGGCAAAAATAAGCAGACAAATAACCATCTGTTCTGTGTAGTGCTGGAGTCGGCAGAACCGGAACCTACATCGGCATCGATGCCATGATGGAGGGTCTGGAGGCGGAGGGCAGAGTGGACATCTACGGATATGTTGTCAAGCTCCGAAGACAGAGATGCCTCATGGTTCAAGTGGAGGTAGGACCAGGAAATAGTCAAATGTAGCCTAGTGGGTGAAAATATTACAAACAGATGGAAGGTCTGGACATCAATAAAACACCAAATAAATGATAACAGAGCAAAATGATATAATTAAGGCAGGAAACAGACATAGTTTTTTAAATAAGAGAAAGTGTTTAATGCAGCTGAAAGCCTAGATGAGCATTTTTTACACACATGAAATAAAAAAAAACTCTTAACGATCATACATTCAGGACTGGTGCAAGAAAAAAAAAATGTGTATAAAATTTATCAATAACAGATTTTTTTCATTTACATATTTAGTTCCCTGTAAAGTATTGATACTATTTTTCTACATTAAAACCCATTAAAACTATACCTTTGAGTGTATTGTTGCAGTAGTAACACATTCTTTTGCAAAACCGAATCTAAAAACTGTCGTATAATTAGCCTCTTTTATTCTTGTTCCAACAAATTATCTTCAGGGGTTGTTTAATTAATAAAATCAGTCCACCTTTGAGTAGTTTACTCTTTTTACAAGGACGTGTTGGAGGCATCATGCTTTAGGGAGGCTTGTTTTCACATGACAGCAAAGCTAAAAGTTGGTGGGAAGATGACTGAAGCTTAAACCCAAATCATGCATATTTCTGAAAGATTAAGACTTTAATGTACTTTTTTAACCAAGAGCTTGTTTTCTAATTGGAAGAAAAACATAAGATATTCTACCATAATTTATAAGACCTGTTAAAAAAAGAAAAAAAATGATTTCTAAAAATATTGCTGTCCTTTTCAGTAGTCAGAGAAAAAGCTGTTAATTGCTGTTTAGGCAACAAAATGTTAGAATAGTTGAGAATGTCACCATTTTTTTTACCATTCATTTTGCAAAGTTCAGTTCAGGCAACTGGACGTGAAGTTTTCTAGAAGACGTTTCACTTTTCATCCAAGAGGCTTCTTCAGTTCTAACTGATGCAGGAGAAAACTGAGATTAATATACTGCAGGTGTGACCAGAGAATTAGAGGAGGGGAAGAAAAGAAACAAACATGGCTCTGATCCCCCAACATAATGGCCAATAGAGGTCACCTGGGAGGCGTTGATGGTTGTTAGGGGGTTTCTGATGGGTTATCTCCCTAGTCACAGTGGTTTCAGTCATGTGCCTCTTTAAAGTGTGAGTAAAAATACTGTGGGAGGCAGTGATGTATTTAGGACAGGTGTGAGGTGAAGCATAAACCACATAGTCTGTCTTGTTCCTGGGTGTCTTATCTGATAAACGATGAAATCTTATCTTATTAAAGAGATGACACCCAGTAAGAAGACTGACAATATGGTTTATGCTGTTCAGTGTAGTAAAGAGTGCACTGACCTGTATATTTGAGGAACCAAGCAGCCCCTGCACAGGCGCATGGCTCAACACAGGAGGTCTACCTCCTCAGGACACGACTCCGCTGTTCACCTACACCTGAAGGCTAAAGGACACTCGTTTGAGCAGAACGACTCCAATCCTAGAGCTTGAAAGTCCAGAAATAAATCTGATTGGGAATCTGTGGCAAGACTTTTAAACTGATCTTAACAAATATTCTTCATTTTATTTGACTGAGCATGAGTTGTTTTTTAAAGAATTAAAAAAGAATTCTTTTTCTCTGTATCTCTGCAGCTGATTGAGGAAGAAGCAAAACATCCCGAGGCGTAATTAGAGCTTAAAATGATTTGTTTTGCTTAATTAACTCAGCATGGAAAACAAAGAGTCGCCACTTTTTGTTACCTTATCTCACAAAATCTCAATGAAATATTTATGAAGCCTAGCCATATATTTAGTCTGGAAGACATTATTAAACTTCATCTCCTTCTACATCTCCTGACGTCATCAGGATCTTCAAAGACACATGATAAAATTCAAAAAAGTTCAAGGGGTATAAATGACTTGTCATGACACTGCACCTGCCATTTCCTCCATCATTATCTGACCAGATCTAGACATTTTATGAAGAAACAAAACAACTATTGATATTGCATGGATGAGTCGGCCATTTTGAGGTTTGATTGTGTGTTTGATATTGAAACAAACACGCACCATAAAAAAATCCCTCTTGTTTACCTCCTTATTCATGCATTCAGTCTGATCACAGACCAACAAAAGGTGTTAATTAGTCAAGATGTTGTTTTCTTGTTGTCTGGAGGTTGATGTGAATAATTATACCTTCATGCAGGCCCAGTACATCCTGATCCATCAGGCGCTGCTGGAACACAACCAGTTCGGAGAGACGGAGATCCCTCTGTCAGAGCTGCACAGCACACTGAACACGCTCAAACAGAGAACCTCCGACAGCGAACCCACCCTAATGGAAGAGGAGTTCGAGGTGAGTTTTGTCTGATTTACATTCATTTGAAAATTATTAAATCAACTTATTTAACCATTTTCATCCAAGTGAACCTTAGCTACGATGTAGACTCACAAACATAAACAAAAAAAGGTTAAAAATCTATTGTAATTACTGAAAGTGTCAACATCAGTCGTATTTGCTTCTCATTCAGTGTTACTTTAGATGGAAAACACATTGGTCTAAAATTCTTGATTTTTTTGTTCCATTTTAGCGACTCCCCACCTTTAAGAACTGGAGGACCTCTAACACGGGGATCACAGAAGAAAACAAGAAGAAGAACCGCACTTCCTCTATTATCCCATGTGAGTAACTGCTCCAAGTTTATATCAGATATGACCATCATCACATGACAATATGTTGTCATTTAGTTCAAAAAAATTCAAAAGTTTATCACTCTGAAATTTTATCTGAATTCTTTTTTTTAAATGACTAAATAAATTGTAAGCTTTGGGAGAATACTGACTTAACAATAGTCCAACAGATAGAAACTGACATCTGCAACAGGGAGCAGCAATAGGTCATTTACCAAAGGAGCTGGTTGTTCACAGGGCTGCATGTTCATGGAAATATGGGTAGAGGAAGTATGTGTGATAGAGAAACACGGACAAGCATCTGGTAAAAGAGTTTAGAGGAGTTTATAGGAGTCAGGGTTTCAAAAGACACCAAACACAGACGTATAAAAGACATGGGATCATTCCTGAAGTAGAGACAGAGCAAAGGACTAGAATGATGCCTCGTTGTCCAAAGTCCTGTTTTCAAAATAAAATGTGTTGCATTTCATTTAGACATTAAGGTTTCCGAGTGTAGAAAAAAAGCTTAGAGGCACAGAATCCAAGCTGCTCGATGTTCAATGAGAAACTTCCAGAATCAGGGACGATCTGAGGAGCTTCTGTCTCTGATAGTTCATGTCGACCGTGTTTTATCGTGTCCAAAGTCAGTGCTGGCATCGACCACGACATTCTGGACCACATCATTTTACCAGCTGACAAGCAGTTGTTTCATCGGGATTTTTCTCCTTCCCACATTGATGATAATATCAAAACCCCACAGAGAACCCGTGGAGTGTGGGTAAGGGTGTGATAGACGATGCAGATCAGCTGATTTGTGTGCAATGAATCAATATGTATGAGTTTTACTGATTTAAATTATTTGGAAAAAAAACTTTTCAATAATAATCTAATTTATTGATTTGCTCCAACGCTTCTCTTTCTACACATACCCTTCTAAACATCCCATCTTTAGATGATTTCAACCGAGTGTTAGTGAAAGCAGAAGAAGACATCAGTCAGGACAGCGAAGCTGATGATGAAGACCAGGAAGAGTCATCAGATGAAGAAGATGAAGACTCCACTAAATACATCAATGCCTCCCACATTATCGTATGCTATTCTCCTCACCTTATCGGCTTGTTTTTTAATAAATGCATTCCACACCAAATGACACTGTTTCCTCAGAACAATAATATTCTACTTCCTGTATAACTTCTGTGTTGTTTTAAGTAAAGAGTTCATTTTTTTGTAGGGTTACTGGGGTCCACGTTCTCTGATCGCAGCTCAGGATCCACTGCCAGACACCTTCGGTGACTTCTGGTCAATGGTTTGCCAGAAGAAATTATCTTCTATAGTCATGCTTTCAGAACACAAAGAGGTACGCACTATACACCTTTCATTCTGTATCCTTACACAGGTACGTAGGGTTCCTTGATTTGTTTTCCTTGATCTCCATTTGCTGACAGGATGATGAAGCGATTTACTGGAGTAAAGAAAAGAAGACATTCGGAGATTATGAGGTAGAAGTTTCAAGTACGGAAGTTACTCCAACTTTCATCACCCGCAACATGCTGGTCCGATACGTCAAGGTAACAGCAGACTTTTAAATATATATAAAAATGTCATTATCATCCAATGATTTAATAAGGAAGTTTCACATTTTATGATGACTTATTCAAAACAAAACAACTCTGTCAACAGCGAAAAGAGAGTCGGCAGGTGAAACACTTCCAGTTCCTAAAATGGGAGGGAACCGATCTGCCGGAGAAACCTCAGGAACTCACAGAAATGATTAAGGAAATAAAAGGCAACTGTGAGGGCAGCAAATCCCAGAGGATGCCCGTAGTCGTCCACTGCAAGTAGGAAAACTCACAGAAACCCTCTTTTGTTTACCAAGTAACACATAGATTATTAAAAGAACGTTCATCTCATAAATGCTTTTTAATCTTTAGGAAGATTCTGTTTATGCTTCTAATCAAAGTACACTTATTATTTTCAGTTTTCCCTTTTCCACAGTAACCTTAAAGCTACTGTTTCTTATTTCTATGTTTGAAATTATGTAAAAACATGAAAGAAAAACGAGCTACTGCAAAGCAGAGAACTCAAAACTTGGATGTCAAACTCAGTTTAAATTAATCTGCTAGTTAAATTTGAAGTCATAAAGAAATTATTTGTTTATTGAGGAGGATAAAGATTGGAGAAATGTTGTAGAGAGCAGCAGCTTAGAGACATAACAAAGCAACACAAAAGAGGGATTGAAACCTCACTTTTCCCAAAATTCACCTTTTAAGGGGAAAAAGTAGTTGCTGAAGCTCAGCTATACAAACAAAACTCTAAATGAATAGTATTCAGATTACACAGTTTAATTTCGGCCTCAGTTTTCATCAATATTGTTTGATGATGCCCATAATTCTTTATACTATGACGCCTTCCAGTTGTTGTGCAATGTGGTGGTGGGAGAATGTAGGAGGAGTGCTAGCAAGAGCAGGTAACGTGCTACGGAGCAAAAAATGACATGTGCGTTTTCTGTATGTGTCTTTATTATAAATATAGGAACCGTACAACACCAGATCTCCATGGCAACAAGTCTAAATTTCAAGCATGAATATGTTAAATATAGTTTGATGTATTTTATTGTAGTATTTGTGATTTTTAATTAGACTTAATTGGTTTTATAGAGAGCACAGTAGTTTTTATTATTAATCGAATAAAGCTTAGATTCAGGTTTTACTAGTTTTTATACTTTGGTACATTTTAGTTAGTTTTACATAAGCACTGAGCAGTTACTATTCATAACAGTTTTTCGCTTTTATCTACAGTATTTTTTATTTTTATTTTACATCCCCAATTTTTTTTGTCTCTTTTTTTATACATTAGTTTTAGTCCATATATACTCTGCCACTTTTTACTGAGTTTAAGCTGAAATGCTTTTACACATCATGATGCAGAGCGCCTCTGCTGTGCCCAGTGATAGCAGATAAAACAGGTGCCATCATGTGGTGATAAGATGTACTACAACAGTGATAAACAGTGACTGTCACAGCCTTTCCACACATACAGTCTTTGTTTTATTGCTGAGGATTTTGCTGCATTGTAATAACGTAAATGCAATGATTGTGATGTAAATGGAGGATACACCTAATCTCTCCATTTATTTGACCTAAATTTACATGGTTGGCACTAAAGCCTGAACTCTATCTGATGCTACATGTGGGATGGATGTAAGGGAAGCTAAAATACTGATGTAAAATTGAACTACAGCCGTAGTCAAACACTGTACTTCACTTCGCTTCAACATTTTTTTATAGCTAACTTTAAAAATTCTCAATGCATTAAACTGAGAAAAAGCACCCAAAGAATGTATGTTAAAAATACTTTTAGGAGAATATCTGGTTATACTAGTTTAAAATATGCAGAAATACTCTCCTTAAAAGAAAAATACTGTTGCTTTATTTTGAGTTGTGTTTGTTTGCTTCATCTTCTCAGTGACGGATCGACCCGTTCAGGAATTTTCTGTGCACTGTGGAACCTGATGGACAGCGCAGAGACTGAGAAGCTGGTTGATGTTTTCCAAGTGGTCAAAACTCTACGCAAGGAAAGGAAGGGGATGATCCCCAGCGTGGTAATAAACATCACTTACACATTTCAGACAAGTTTCACAATCCTTTAGGTTGGAGTCATTAAAATAATGGTGTTCAGGTATATTAATTATAAAATATCAATAATAATATGCGGTAAAGATAAAAATGCACACATTGCTACAACAACTACCAATTTATTGATAATGGGAAAAAAGAAATAAATGAAATACATAAAAATAAAATAACAATAAATACCATTATGCTCTAATAATATCATTTTTATATTCGTACAATTAAATGTTTGCTAATGCAATTTTTAAGCAGGAAATATGACTTATAGTATGACTGCATGTTAGTTCCTTCAAATTCATGTTAAAAGATTAAAATGATTTTACAAAAAATATTAACTTTCAAAATTTCAGGAAGTTAATGTTTTATAAAAAGAGCAATTAGTAATTTAAAACAAAAAGAAAGCTCTACTATTCAGCTACTTCTCGACATTTTCCTAATCTCTAAATAAAGATCTCTGATTAAAGGTGAGTCTCAGCTTTGGATGAATTATATTATTACAAGAGAACATTTCCAGGTTTTAAAAGGTCTTATAATAAAGAAATTTTGTTTATAAGTAAAATAAGATCATGAATGTTTACAATCTTATCAGCCAACTGTTGACACTATGCATTAACCTTTTTTCCATAATTACACGATTACAGACTTGTGATTAGGTTATTCTCCAAAAAAAAAACTTAGCAGCATCACTTTGTCCTCTGCTTCCCTTTAAAATCCATCTTTTCACTCACAGGAGCAGTATGAGTTCCTATATAAAGCCCTAGAGGGCGCCTTCCCAGTCCAGAACGGGGAAGTGAAACCAGTAAAGGCTGCAGCCACCGACAGCGTTCAGATTGTCAATGAAACCAAAGAAGCAGCAGAAGCAGAAAAGCAACCAGCTGAGAAGGTGGGGGATCCAGCCAGCACTACCAGCAGCGACCGACAGGCGGAGACAGAGAGCACTCCTCTGGTGGCTGAAAGTGAGAAAGAAAAGAAGGAAGAGGAGCCTGTGAAAGAGTCCAGCTCCCCCACAGAGACCAAACCACAGGAGGAAACCAGCAACGGCCCCACGGTCACAGTGGATGTCTGAGAGGATGGAAGGAGCATACAGTCCTAATGCTTCAGTTTATTGATTTATAAAAGTTACATTATGAATGTATAGACATTGTAAAGATTTAACTCAGTATGAGTCTAAAGGGAAACAAAAAAGAATTAAGTAAAGCATTCGTGTTTACCTTCATATTTTGAACCTCTGTAAGTTATATACATTCTGAGTAAAAGGTTATTTTCCCTGCTGGCAAAGTTATTAGAACTGCTGTTGTCAAACTATATAACATAATTATCATGTAATGTAAAATTGAAACCAACAGTTGAAGTTTAAATAGACAGTAGAGGAGTTTGGTTTGACGAAAGTTAAATTTAGCGTGTATTTTTTGTTTCTTGCTATTGCTGTTCTCACAAACACCGCAGTTTTTTTCCACATATTGTGTATCTGATATAATAATTTAGCTGTTAACTTTAACATTCGTGATGTACTCCTGTGTTTTCCTCCTGAAACAAAATTAAAATGTTGTATTTATGCAAACCTGTCTATTGTTAAAGTATAAATTAATTAAAAAAAGATGTTTTTCACAAAACTCAAAAGGAAAGGTTTAACTATTGCAGATTTCTATGCTAAACTCAAACATTGTTTTATATGTCCCTGCCAGCAGTAATAAACAGTATTTTATTAAAGTCCTGTGAGTGTGGTGTTGTAACGTCTTTAGGATTATGAGCAAATTACACTTCTACACTCAATGGAAAACTGGATTCATTGATTAAGACAAAAACTGTTAGTTCAACACAGATTAATCATTTTCATCCAAGTAGTGATGTTGAAGGACCTTTCAGTTGTAATGCTGTCATTTGATTTATAGCAAAGCATTTTGCATTGAATTGTCAGACACAGAAATGGTTAATGACATTTTATAGAGTTGCGCAAAGACTTTTTCCTTAAAGCATGAAAGATTGTTGCAGCTCTCTGATAAAAAAATGTGCTTTCTAACAATGTGTTTTTCTGTTTTTTTTTTACTTTTTCACAACTAAGATATCTGATTGTCAGATAGAAATAACCAGAGGAAAAACAAATCAGTTTTCAAACTGTTTAGTAAAAGGTTATCTACTTACTTTTTTCCTAAATTGTTAATCTAATGTGTTTTTTTGGTTTGATTGCCAGATCTGTGGAATCAATAACTCCATTATAGATCCTGTCTGACAGCATGAAGTAGGCGTAGAGATCTAAAAAAGCAACACATCATGACCCAATTTAAAGAAACTCACAAACTGATGAGAAACTTTGCCATTGACATCTGTTAGTCAGGAAATGACTGAAAATCAACTTCTACAGCTTTGAGATTCAAGAGCACTACACACAAAATAAAACATAGCTGCAAAGGAAGGAAAGGTGGAAATTTGGTACATTTTCTGAGAATATCTAAAGTACTACAGGCTTAATCTGCTTGGTTAGGATCTGGTAAGAATAAAAGGTACCAGTTAAAAATTCTTTATTCCTGAAAAATCTCAAGATGAATCTAAAGGTGATGGGAAACCCAAACTAAAACACCTGTCTAGAACATCCATCCATAAATAGCGTTTAGGGATGGAAACAGGAGAGTATATAGTTGGTATATATTCACCAGCTTTATCTGGTGGATTCCAAATCCTCCCCAGGCCTGTTGGGATTTACTCCATAGTAGAATAACACCTACTATCCATCTCTGAGTGCATGGGATTAAAGAAATGACAAAAATCAAACAGCCCAGTAAGAGGAGAGTTACTTTCGTCTGAGATTATTGAGTTCTTTACTGAATAGCATGGATAGTACTGCACTGCCTTTCTCCATTATATAGATAATTACCTGCTTACTGGATTGTTGTTGGCAGTAGAAGAAGTGGCTTTTATTCATAAACCCTCATTGACTTTAAATATTATTCAATTAAATCCGGATTCACAGTGAAAAAGCGAAAACAAATGGAAAAATAAGCCAATCTTAGCTCTCCCCTTTAAAAATTGAACTAATCTATATGATGTTAGTTTTTCCATCTTAGATCTGCTCTCAGAGCCACCAGTTCCTCCTCCCACCCTCAGGGGGAGCTATGGCTGACAGAATGACTGCAGGAGCAGAACAGAGAACCAAGGTGAACAGAGGGAGTGAACACCATTAGCAACTAATGGTAACAGGTAAAAGGTAACAACCCATCCATATCTGACCCACTGTGTGTGTGTCCTGTTTGGCCAATAAGTCCCAGGGAACAGATTCCCCAGAGCTACCTTTGCTTTTCCAAACAGACCATTATGATTGTTGCCTTCAGGTTCCACTTGGTGAAACTTTATTAAAAGTGGATTCTGAAGCAGAAACTTCTTTTTGTTTTGTGTTTTCTTCCTCTGCTGATTTAGTTAGAAACCAGTAGTTGATAAATCCTCTTTGTTTAAGTCGTCTGAGTGGCAAACGCTTGATACATGTTAGACTTTAAATCAGTTAAAGATTAGTACTTCTATGTTTTGTCTCTGGATCAAAATTACCTTGTTGCAGCTGTTCAGTCAAATTAGTATGTTTCATCATTTATTTCTGTTTGTCTTTCTTTTGTCACATCAATCTTAAGTAAGTAAATGTATTTAATTACTTCATGATCTCATATTCAGCACTTGTTGGTTCCAATAATATCTATTTAAATCTATTTCAGTGTTTATTGCAAATAAATTTGATCCCTAAAAACTTTCATTATTCATTCATATCAGTAAAAACACAAATCACTTCATACAAAGTCAAGATTCAGACAGTTGAGAGATCAAACCAATCAGTTTATGAACACTAATATAGTTTGTCTCTGTTCAGTAAATATGTGATTAAACTCAGAATATGCAAATTGCAAAGAGAAATCCCACACAGGCTTAATAAAAATTTATTTTACCAACACAAAAATGTATAAAAAGATCCCCCCCCCAAAAAAAAAAAAAATCACAAAACATATTTGTTTACTTTAATATTTTTTTCCTTTTTTGAAATCAGTTTGCGACTGTCAAAGGCAAACAGTTACAACATTTAAGACACAAGAGAAATCTGCTTCCTTTCGTTTTTCAGAAGAATCAAACAGCTGCATGTTTTTTTTAATTAAAGCTGCTTTATAAATAAAAAAACATTTTCAACATCAATTTAAAATTAATCTTCCTTTAAATACACGATATATAAAAGCACACTCTTTGACTAATAACATCAAAAACTACATAACCAATATCTGCAATTAGTAGCAATTTAAAAAAAAAGACACCTAAAAGAAACGGATTGTATGAGTTAAAAAATGCTGCATAAATGACAGAAATCACTTCTACCAAATGATAAACTGAGTTAAATAACTTTGTGAAAGCTGTCCTAGTTCTTTTTAGACCTTAGAAAGCTCTGATATGGACAACACGCTAAAGAACATTTAATCTAAACTCGGTTTTGTCTCCATAGAAATTAGATCAAACTTAGAAAAGAAAAGGTTGGCTCCATCAAAACTCTAGTATTTTACACTATAAGCATAAATAACTAACTTAGGACATCGTAACAAAAACATTATCTACCCTCTACTAAATTTATGATTTTTTTGTGAAAGACACCATAGGAGAGAGTTACAATTAATAGACAGCATAAAACATCAGGAGTAATTACTGTTAAAATTAAAGCTGCTTCCTACAGTAGCTCTCATAACTGTTCATATTTGAACAGACCAACATATAATTTCACATTTTACCAGAATCAAAGTGCTGATCTAGATACAGCAGCAACCATTATTATTGGTCGTCATGGTAGAGATGCATCCTAAAGTTTGGATGTTCAAAGTGCAACACACAGGACTGAAAGTGAGCACAAACCTGACACAGATGGGGCCTTTTTCTGTTATTCATCGGGGAAAGATCTACTTTTAACTAATCTGTTAAACACAACAAGTCTTTTAAATGAGAAGTTATACAAGTTCTATTCTTAGTTTTGAGATTAAACAAATTCTCAATTATTTTGCATTTTTCTTCACAGCCCAAAAGGCATTTTCTTTAATAAGACATAAAAATCCTTTAGTTTGGGACCTAAGATGATTACTCAACCCTTTCCTGTTAAAAACACACTAAATTTATCTGTTTAATGAAAGTACTACATACTTCATTTACTGCTGAGAACATTAAAAAATTCTACCTGACAGTTTTGACCCAGGTGACAAAAGGTTTTGACAAGATTGTGCTAAAGCCAGAAAGTTATTCTTATGGAAAATCAATGAACCAAAGAGTGAACTTAGTTGCGAATTTTTAACAGTGACTATAGGAGACTTTCCAGAATTATAAAAAACATGCATCCGACTCACTGAAGGGCATCATATTTATTCCCCAGTACCTTTTCCAAATACTTTTAAGGCTTGATATCTCTCCACCAGACGGTACCAATAATCATGACTGGTCCTGTTTAATAAACAAAAGTAGGAAACAGCTGCAACAGACGTAACTCCAAAATTCTCCACATTTAATTGTAAACAATGAATAGCTGTTCAACCAAAGGAAGGTTTATGAAATTCCAACCAGATTTTTAAGACAAATGTTTAATGTTTTTATTGAACACATGTTTATAGCAAACACATTTCATAATGAAGTTTGAGGTCTTTGGTAAATGCATCATAGTTTAAAAACAGAACAAATAATGGCTTTGTGTTTGAGTTTCTAAAATAATATTTAAATATTCTTTAAATCATTGATACTCTATAAAATGCACCTCTTCCCTGATCTTCAGCCTCAGCTTTCAAAGGTTAAATTCATTTAAAAAGTTCCAGAAATCCTTTGTTACTTCTCTTACTAAAGCTTTATTCCCTAAAATATTGTTTACTGGACGTGATCTAATGAAGCTTCAGGTTTATTTTCACTTCTTTCCTGAGCAGCACTTCATAGTTCTTTGTTTTTTCAGCTTGAGACAACAGAAAACTGAGCATCTTTTTTAACACCACTCATATCTAAGTTATGACAGCCAGTGAGTACTAATATGTTCAACTAATAGTTTCACAAGCAATTGTGAAAATAAAAAATACTCAGAGGGTGGTTAAAAATTACTTCTAGATGAAGCTCAAAATCCTCTGTTTGACTTTGCTCTTGTTTGTTGTGGCAAAGAAAGAAGTAAAGGTCTCTTATGTTTACTTTTTCTCTCCTATAGCTATGAAAGATCCAGAAAATCCCCGGATGACCTTCTGTCTGTACTCAGCCTCAGTGATTGAATGCTGAGCTCCATCATCGGGGGAAGTGCCTGATAAAGGTGCTGCTCCTCTGCTTTAAAGGAGTCAGCTGAGGTGCTTTGGACGTCTGACCAGCCTGCCTCCTGGCTGCCTTCCTTTAGAGGCTTTCAGGCTCAGATAAATCAGCATATTTGGCTCCTTATCCCGTTCACACTCAGCTCTGAGACATGATTTCCATGTTCCACTGCTTCAGTTTTAACCTTGATCATTTGAATTCTTTAGTCTGTTTCCTCTCGGTTTGATTAGTTTTGTCTGGCTGTTGCAGGCCTGACCTTGGCTGGCTCAGGGATGGAGTTATCTGTTGGAGCTTTGGCGGTCTCTGGACGGGTTTTGGGCTCTTTCTTTGGCGGTGGAAGGGTTACTGGTTCCCAGAGGAAGTACTCATGCAGAAGAGTGTTGACAGTCTCAGGACACTCCAGCATCACCATGTGACTGCCATCTTCCAAGACCTTTAGGAACGCCATGAGAAGAATCTGTCAAGAAGAGGAAAAAAACAAGATTTACAGTCAATGAAACCTGATAACTCTGAATGCTAAGGCCTAACATTAGCCAGATTTCAATAATATAATCTCACTCACTTGTTTTAGGAATACTATTGTTTAATCCTAAAGCTAGAAACCAGAAGGACTGATCTGATTTTAGATTTTTGGCACATGTGCAGACCATTCAAGGCTATGCAGAGAATTCCTTTAACAACAGGCTTAAATGTGTAAAATGGCCACAGTGTCATGTAGGATTACTGTGTCTGTACAGACAACCACAACTTTTAATGCAGTCCACTGGGATTTTATGTGATAGACCAACAAAAGTAGAGCAGTATTAGATAAAGGATGCATGGTTACCGGAAGCTTTACGAAACAAAAGCCTGAAAAGTGTGTGGTGATTGTTTTGCAGAAACTTATTTTGTCTCCATCTGTAAGAGTTTTTGGCAATCTCTTAAACCTGGCCTTGAACTTCTTATTCTTTACCAAAAACTTTAATCTCTGTCAGAATTGATGGACAGCATCTGTGAACAGTAGAAATAATCAAAGGAAGTGGGATTTGACCTGTAGCTTCATCCATCTCTTCATCACCTCATGCATCTGTTAAAGAAAAGCTTCACCTTAGCATGATGAAGCCATCGTTGGTGTGTTTCATGATGGGGATGGTGTGTTCAAGGTAATAAGCACTGTTTCATTTTGCTCTCATCAATTCAGGACACCTTCTTCCACATGTTTATTGTCTGACTTTGGGTGTTTGTGGCCAACCGGTTTGTGTTTTTCAGTGTTTAGTCCTGTTTCTCTCCTAGACGTACCTTTGGGCTCATCTTTTACTGTAACTGTGTGCTACCTTTTATCCTTTGACATGTAATCTGGCTCAGAGCTCGTCTGCTTAAGTGATTATTTTCTAGACAGAGTCACCTATGGAGCTAATTTACCGTTATATTTTCTAACAGAGAAAGTGTTTATGGATCAAAGCTTATATGTTCCTTTTGTTCATCTGCTTCTGTTTCTATATAAATGAACATGAAAACTCAACTTGAACAGGATCAGTTTCTGTATTTGGTCTCTACTCAGGCCTGGCTCAGTCCATACCTCAGCCATGCGCTGGTCCTCCTCTACTGGGACAAACTTGTCGTGCATGCCGTGAACCAGCAGGACGGGCACAGTGAGCTCGGCATGATAAACCTCGTCCCCCTCAGGCCAGTACTGACCGCTCATCATGGCACGCAACACAAATGACGACACATTGAAGGCATTGTACTCTTTTAGCAACTGCTTCTCCCTGGCACCCTGCCGTGCAAAGCCGGCCCTGCAGAGGCGGAATCAGAGATTTATCTGATTTAGAACCAGACAGATGTTTTCATACACAGTGCATCAAGACACAGCTTTAATTTGGCATTCAGTCAGACTCACCATGTCCCTTTTTAGGTCACTTAGGATCACTAAAATGTTTCTATTATTGGTAGCGAGTCTAGTCTACAAGCATTTCTTTGGTGATTGTTAGAATTGCCTTTCAACATGGTTCAAATGTTCAGAGTCTCTTCTCATAATTTCTCATTTAAACTTGAGACGTTGCTTTAGTATTATCATATAATATTCTGTCATAGTACTACAGTTCATTTTTGTATAACAGTACCTCCTACAGCGAATCACCCCCAGAATATGATGCTGCCACCCCCAAGCTTTATGGTAGGGATGGTGCTCTAAGGCTTTACCACCCGACCCTTGCTGTCATCATACAGACTTAAGATTTTATGTCAGCTTCCTTTAATGCCAAAAACCCACATAGAATATGGCAGCTGGTGTTACAAAAGAGACAATTAGGTAACCCTGAAAGAGAGAGTGATTAGAGCTACCAATGGTAGAGGAAACTCTGAAGAGAGGAGATTTACAAGTTACAGCTAAAAGACAGAACGAATCCCACAATAAGTCACTGAGTTGATCACTTTATAATATATTACCAAACCCTCACAGTAATAGAATTTGTTTTCATACGTTGCAGCTTCTGCAGCCACAGTGTTTTCTTCCCTCTCCTCACTCACTATTTGACAGATGAGCGTGTTTCTGATGGGCATGAAAAAGGCATCTCCCACAGCAAAGTAAATTAAGCATAAAAATCTATTGTAAATACAAATTATTTGTAACTTTATCAATAATCAGTCCAGATATAGTTAGTGACTTTGCAGCAGACAAACTATTCTTCTGATTTATGACCAGCTTTTAGTTTTTTGTCCTTTTATCAGATGTGCTCTAAGTGTTTGGGGTTGGAGGACCTTTCTGTCGTTGTTAAATACCCCAACGGTTGGTTTTATTGAAGTGTTTTCTTGAATATTTTTGTCCTTTTAGAGCTGATTGACTTGATAGAAAATGAAAGTCTAGAGAAATGAGCTGAGACCTGCTTCTTCCTACAGCCACTTTGTTTTAGGCTGAAATGGGAGTCATCAGTAG
Source organism: Jordanella pulchra (assembly GCA_034780135.1). NCBI lineage: Eukaryota > Metazoa > Chordata > Actinopteri > Cyprinodontiformes > Cyprinodontidae > Jordanella > Jordanella pulchra. The sequence goes on from JAUZNJ010061100.1 coordinate 21,812, forward strand.
TTTTATTTTAGCTAGTTTATGTTTTATTTGATTTTAAAATTCTGATGTGCAGGGAATAAGCTGGAAACTATGGTCCCTTTGCTCCTCCAAGGCTTCTCCATCATTTTATCCAAGGAATACCTTCTCCGTTTAGTTTTTCAGTGTCTTTCAAGTCATTTAATCTATAAACTGTAATAGCCATCACTCCACAGATTCTCTATTAGATTCCAGTCTCTACTCTGCTTGTGTCACCCCAGAACATTATATCACATTCAGTTTAGAGGAAAAATGTTTGTAAAATTATAACGTTACCTTTAACCCAAATCTGCCTTAGTTTTAACATCAAACTCACCTGATCAGTATCTTTAGAAGCATTCACATCAACGTCACTCTATATTTACATCAATCAATCCTTGGATAACAGAAATGCCACAACAGTGTTGAAACTACAGTATGTTAACAGATTATACAAGATCCCTTAAAGTTGTACAGAGGACAAAACATCCCTAATCAGAATAAAACTGTGTCTCACTTCAGAAAGCTCCAGGCTAACAGCGGGGACAGGCAGTGAAGCACACAGGTGGGTAGGTTGAAGATGCTGCACAGGCTGGGCTCCAAAGCTGTTGGACCACCACCGTTGATCATCACCATCTTGTGAATCTGGTCTGGAAACTCATGAGCCAAGAACGTACAGAATGACACGCTGGAGAATGAGAACAAACTGCAGGTTATAATACAAAGTGGAAGAGACACCAAGAACATCTTGTGGTAACGTTAAATACAACTCTGGTTGTTTCATAGATAAATGCTAAACCTTTTCTGATGTTTTTCCATAAAGAATATCCTGAGACTGTATGGAGGATCTCTCTCTCTCCCTCTCCTGCTTCTATCTAACTGCTGTAGCCTACCCGTATGAATGTCCAATCAGAATGTTCCTCTTCTTCGCATATCTCTTGAAGATCAGCCTCATATCCTCAGCCAGTGCGTAGAAGGTGTAGGCTGCAGCTATGTGTGGGGATGAGCTTGCTCCATGACCTGCCAGATCCGGGGCAATCACTTCATACCCGAGTCGGGAAAAGAAGTCTAGCTGGCTCCCCCAGATATCCAGTGACCCCCCCACCCCGTGGATGAAGAACAGAGCTACGTCTGCATGTGTTCCTTTACAGCTAGCTATCCTCCTCTCACAGTCAATCACCACAGTGCGCTTCGGCTTCCTCTTCCGTTTCCGGGGTTGCTGGGACTCCGCCTGTCCTGCAGGAGGTGCCTCTCCTGCTGATCCTGTTTCTGATGCCCCGTTGTTTCCAGCTGTGAGAGACTCTGACCGCGTCTCTGGGATGCTGACAGGAGGTGAAGACTTACGACAGTCTGCGAGTTCAACCTCCACGGTGCTGTTGGGTTCAGTCTCTCCGTTCTGGCAGGTTTTCAGCTCTGCGCTCGCCCTCTCACCCAAGTTCTCGATGAACAGCTGTCCGTTCCTGTAGACTGTGATCTTTCTTTTGCAGCTCACAATCCCACCCAGCGAGGGCTCCTCCACCACAGGTCTGTCAGGGATGATGTGTCGAACCCGCAGCACACGGCCCGGTTTCACCTCCACAAACTCGTAACCGTCTGCAGGTTCAGAGGTTTCTACTGGAACCACAGTATTGGCCGGTTTGGAAGTGAGGCAACAGAGGAGGCCTTCAATAAGGCTGGTCAGCATGGCTGCCAGTCTGAACAGAAAACAGTCACAGAAACATTAATGTTCAGAAAGTCAGATTCTAACTAACAGGCTCCTTTACATATGAAAAAACAACTCAAACCTTTACACCTAACACAGGCATGTTCATTTGGGCTGTGTTTTGAAACATTGAAATATTCTTTTTAAGTTGTTATATTTTACAAAATTACATTTCCAAAGGTTTTAACAGAACAAAAATCAGAATTAAATGTTAATTTTCTCTTTTTCATACACTGTCAATTTTACAATAACAGGCTAAAATATAAAAACAACACTGCTCTAATGGTAATGTAGTTTTTTTTTATTTTACCTTTATTTTACCAGCAAAGAAATTCATAGAGATTTGGAATCTCTTTTAAAAGGATGTCCTGGCAAAACCTTGAAGTAACTTTTAAGGGTCACATCTCTTTTTAGCTGTAAAAGCTTCTGGCATAATTCTGATTGGATGTTTAACAATTCTCCTGGGCAGAAATGGTTGAATTAATATAATCTGATGTCTTCTTTTGACACAGATGTGGCTTTTAAAAAAATAGTCTACAAATTTTCAATTAGTTTGAGTCTTCAGAAGCTTAATTACAACCCAGGAATGTCCAAGGTTTGTTCTCTAGCTGCAGTCCTACAGGTTTCCAATGTTTCTCAGCTTCAGCGCAGCTAATTTTCATCGTTGCAGTTCAGTAAAAAGCTTGTAAATCAGGTATCAGTGGAAATAAGCTGAACATCCTGGCCATGTTTCATATGGGCCTCTGTTTTTATTTCATTTTGTGTTTGTGTTTTTGTAGTCTTATTGTTATTTTCTTCTTTTTATGTTTAGTTAATTAAATTGTTATTTTAATTCTTTATTTTTGTAGTTTAGCCTTTGCTATAAGTAGTTTTCACATCTGTGTTTGGTTTCTTCCTTATCCCTTCTTTTTTTCTTTCCTCTGTTCTCCTTTTTTATTTTGCCTCAGCTCTGTCTCTGCTCTCTGTTTTTATAAATTACCTTCACTCAGTCCCTCCACTCAGAACTTTACCTCAGCTAATCAAAACTCCCGTGATGACACTCACCTGGCTTCAGTGTCCCTTTCACGGCTGTATTTAATCTACGTTGTTTTCTTTGTTCCCTGATGTTCTGTTGGGTTACGCCCAGTTTAATGTAAATTTCTCTTAACGACATTTCTGTAAAGTCTGTTTTCATGATTCAACCTTTTTTTATAAAAATCTTTTAATTAATTTATCTTCTGGTTCTCCAGCATCAGGACACAACAAACAAATATAAAAATATTGTTTTTCTTTATTTCATTTCATCTGCGGATGTCAGTTAGAAACCGTAACCCAACAAGGTGTTAAGTTCATGACTAAGACAGTCGCACCTTTAGCACATAGTAATCTCTACCTTGTGCATTTAATTAAAACATCTAATTAGAATGAATCCTACTAACTCTGATTATTTAGATCTGGCCAAGTCAAAGAAACTAAACCTGTCTGATCTGGGATTCTGAACCAAAATGTAGACTTGGAAGCAGTATTGTGAGGCAAAGGCAGATGAACGAGGCGATAAGTGTGGAAACATGAAGCGAAACTGAGGTCATGATGAATACTGGCAGCTGACAGAACGCTTAAATAAGGAACAAAAAGATGCAGAAAAGAACAAATGAGGAAACACAGGTGCAAGGAATAAACTAATAAAGCTAACAAAAGGTACGGCTGAGCGGGAAATTATTAAGTTGGAAAAATATGAGGAAGAAACTCAGGGAGCCAATTCAAAAAAAAACACAGAAACAAATAAAAGATCAATACAAAACACAAACACATACATAAGAGAAACAAACCAGAAAACAAAATATAAAACAAACAAATATAGCAAGCTGAAAGCGACAAAAGTAACAGAACGAGGCAAACATAACTTGAGCTTACAAAATCTAGTTGGATATCTCTGCCAAGACTTTTAAACTTCCTGTTCACCATCTCTCTCCATTCAATCTGACTGAGCTCGAACTGTTTTATGAAGACAAACTATCAGGAATAGCTTGTTGGGGCTGGCAGAGACAAACTCCTAAATGATAGCTGTGAGTACTTACTTAACTGATGAATATTGCAAAATCTACTTTTCTCTACTGCTTAAACCTTATGCACCTTTTTGTGTTTGTTTAATCACATCAGACACCAATAAAACATAGAAATCTCAGTTTCCAATTAAAAAATGTCAAAACTTTTGCAAAAACCCCCCAAAAAAGCTGACTTTATGTATTGTTGTTTTTTGAAACATCTGTTCTGAAAAGCTCTCCATTATCACTATTTGTGATATATTTCAGAAACATAAGATTACAATATAAAGATAAATCATCTTTAGAAATCACACCTATTTTACCTATGGAAGCCTGAGTTTTCCTTTCAGGTCAGGCGTCTGTTTACAATCGAAAGCCTTGTGATTTTCTAAGCATCACTTCTTACAGCAGCATTTAAAGATATAAATAGCCGCAGACAGTTATAGGTCCCTGAGTTAAAGCTATCCACCATGTGATCCTCTGCCTAACATTCAGTCAAACCCACAGAGTAACAAAAAGTTAGTTTTGGATCATAATAAAGAGCATTAAATTATTTAAGCACTTTCTGACTCCTTTTCAAAGTTTACAAAAAATATACTAACAGGATCAAAAGGAAAATATCCATAAATTGTAATGGTTTTCTGTATAGTACTGGAAATCCTCCTAACAACAAGGAAGCTGCTTTAACAGCTTCTATTTTAAGGCTTTGTTGATTAATATCCCCCAGAAAACATGCCCCCAGTGCAGTCGGGTCTCCTGTGAAGCTCAGCTCTAGTACTGGTTGTTTATGGGTCGCAGAAAAAGCGCAGCAGCCAGGTATGCTCTCCAAGTGTTTGCTGGAATTATCTTACCTCCCTGTTGCTCCCCTCCCTGCTGGGAGGATTAAACTCTCTCTAAGTACAAACAACAAATCTTTCCATCTTGTCTTGATGAAAAAAACGGTCACACATGCCCACGTTGCTGTTTCAGTTGCTGCCTTTTTTTTCATCTTTACTTTCATCTCATTGGTTTCTGCTGCTTTTATTTGGGGGGTAAATACAGAATGTGATGCAGCCTTCCCGCTTTGCTGGCTAATTAGTTTGTTTTTTTTGCCACAGTATGCACAGGTTTATTGTGCAGTGTGGTGTGTCCTAAACAGATTAGGCTGTTTTACAATAAACAAGAGGAAACAGGACCCAAAGTTTTATTTTTATGTCTCTATTTCTGGTCCTTATGTTAACCAAGTGTGTCTTTGTGGCCATTATAGTAAAGAAAAAAAGCAGTGCTTCTAGAACTGTTCCATACTGCTTCCCTGCAACTCCTGTGAATACCTGATGTCTTTAACCATTAGTGTCCAATTTTTTTTATTTGTACTGGAATCTAGAAGTTAAAGGTCCTGTCAGCTAAAGTACCTTTTAGCTAAAAACATCTAGATTTTCAATTTGTTTTTTTTTTCTATTTACTTGCAGAAATTTCACTTAACTAAAGACACAATCTTTCAATCAGAGAAGCAATGTGGTCTATTCTTTGTAAAAATCCACCTGAAAAGGCTAAGAAAAGTAATTTGTTGGAACAGCATATGGATCGCTCCTCTTGGATGTCTCTTCAAAATAAAAGCAGAGGTGGGGTTTTGACCAAAGACAAATCAGTCAGTAATTTCTTGCATTATGTCAGTCAAAGTTAGTTCATTAGGTCATAATTTATCCCATTTTTTAATTGCTCACCAAGGCCACAGAAAATTCGTTCTAAACTCCAAAAAGTCACCAAGTCACATTTATTTGACAATCTGTCAATAATAAATCCATCAATCTAAATAAGACTGGACGATATTTAATATCAATGTATATCACAAAATAATTTAATTCAATTTCAGTCATATTTCAGTATCCATTACAGTTTATAAATACAGCATTTGTCATTTAACTTTTCATGTAGTTTTATGTATTTTTGTTTTTTAAAGCAAATGTTTATAAAATCTTATGCTTGAGGAGTTTTCGAAACATAGCAAAAAAACTGTCAAAAGTTTGAACAGGCTTCTGTTGTAGACAGTCTCTGCAGTTTCTCTGAGGCTTTTTTTAATATCTATTGATAGTGAAATTATATTCTATTGACCAAAGTCAAGAAATGTGTCATGATATAAGCTTTGGTCATATCCTCCAGCACTACATCTACAGGTAAAAGCCAGTAAATTAGAATATTTTGAAAAAGTAGATTTATTTCAGTAATTCCATTCAAAAGGTGTAACTTGTACATTATATTTATTCATTGCACACAGAC
>JAUZNJ010061111.1:0-27787 GCA_034780135.1 Jordanella pulchra
GTAGCTGAGGTATATCTATGATGAAAATTGCAGGCCTCTCTCATCTTTTTAAGTGGGAGAACTTGCACAATTGGTATACTTATTTTCCCCACTGTACATGCGGGGATCATCAGCATCCCCTTAGGAAAATCTGTAGAAGCTCAACTTGTTGAATAAAGTCTGGGGTTTTCCCTTGTTTTCAAAAGCTCCCCTTTACATCCAATTCCTTCAGGGGAGAATAGGTCGCTTTTTAATCTAGTTCAGCTCTCTGTGAGAAATAAAACAAATTAAAGACTAGTGGCAGATTTTTCTGAATATCCATTTTAATCATATTTACTATTAGCAGTTAGCTTTTTAAAGCCATTTGAAAACTAAAAATAAAACAACAACAAAAAAAAAACCTAAAACTATGGACATCTGTGTTGCCTTTTTCTACTTCCTTATTTTCTTGCTTATATTTTTTGCTTTATTTTCTTTCCATATACATCATATGCGTTCTCTGCTTTTATAAACAGTTTATCCTGATTATTCACTGGGAAAAAAGTACGACTGAGTTGAATAAAACAATCTATACATAAGGTTTTATTTTACCACTACCTTTTTTAATTCAATTTGTTTTATTAAATGCATTAAAAATGAGTAAAAAATACAAATTAGGAAGTTCCATCAAGATTAAAGCTTTATTTTAACCAATTTTGACAATACGGATGGCTGTAGTGAACAGATGTGAGGGTTGCTATATTGCATGGACACAGGAAACCTGGAGAAGTTCTCAGTTGTGTTGCTTTCAGACTAGTTGTAGTTGTTCTGGCAGGTCAGCTGCTATTGCTATCCAGGGATGTAGAGAGTAACCTGTTAGACCCCACTAGCAGAAACAGCTGATCAGTCATTTAAGGTAAGCTGTTCCCATCTCCTGTTTAGCACATTAACTCTTTTTGGGAAAAATCACCTGAAGTGATCTTAAAAGCCTTATTGTTTACGATTTTATAATGCAAAAGAGGACTTAAAAATATGGTTGAAAACACGGATAATTTGAATTGTGGATGTTGGTCTATTGTCAGACAAATATTTGATGTAGTTAATCTGTCTTCTACCATTAATGGACTGTTGAATAAACTCCCTGAACCTTAACATTTAAAGGCCTTATGCTTAACCCCATACAGCAACTCTGTAAGGAGACAAAAAACTCACCAGTCTCCACCCTGTAAGCTCCATACCCCTCATCCCTTCAGCTGGGGGCTAATCAGCCAAAGCAGAGGAGCTGAGGTAAGTGTCTGGAAGAGTACTGAAATGGGTCGACTGAACAGGGAGGCAGGGGGTTGCCAGACAGCAATAGAGGCCTGCACTAGTTACCCAGAAAAGGAGATGACAACTGCACCTTAGATCATGTTTCAAAAGACACTAGAGGGAAGAGGAGTTTGAGAAGAAAAAGGAAAGAAAATCAAGATGCAAGTACAGAAAGTTTGGATTGGCAGATAAAATAATGAGATTCTAAAAAAAAACGTGCAGAAAAAAATAAAGAACCTTTTAAATTCAGTCAAATTTAAAGAAACAGTGCAGTAAAGTATAACTTTACTTTATGTTTATCCTAAAGCATGGATTTACAGTCCAAGGGGCTGAGAGGAGTTAAGACTGAGGGTTTTATTAGAGGACAGTCTTGAAGGATTAGGAAGATCAAAAAATGTCTGTATAGCTTCCTTACACAAGTCTTAAAATGCAAAGTATCTAAGTAGGTCTGAGGTAACACTAGAGGTCTGAAATAAAACTAGAAGTCTTTCTTAGAAAATAAAAGTAAGCATCTCCTTTATGACTATTAAATAAATCTACCGTTTGGTATTAATAAAATAATGTGAACTTCAGCCAATTATTTGATGGCTTTCTGAAACCCTGCTGATGTGCATCTCATGATGCCGAGGAGGAGAACGACTGAGGACCCAAGAAAGCCCCAGCATCCCACTTTAAATGGACAGGTGGTTGCCTTCCAGCCATCCTCCCTTCAGTCTTCGTCGGGGTCCTTTCTTGAAGGACAGGGTCTCCTCTGCGTCAGTAGGGAGCTTTAAATAAGAGACCAGAAAAATCACATGCAGGGATTCTAAAGCTCCATTCTGGGGCCCCTTCTATATAATATCTACATTCTCCCCTTAGCTCAGATTATACCAAATAATAAGATCAGTTGCCATAACACTGCAGACAACACACAGCTTTACATGACAATGTCACCAGGTAACTATGAACCCATCAGAAAGTTGGCTAGATGCTTAGACCTGATCAATATGTGGATGCGCCATAATTTTCTTCAACTAAATAAAAACAAACTGAGGTTATAATCTTCAGACCAACAGAGGAGAGATCCAGAGTTAACACACAGCTTCATCTACTACAGCTAGAAAACACTAATTATGGTCGAAATCTTAGTGTCACGATAGACTCAGATCTCAACCCTTAGAGACAAAGGCCTTTCATCACCTGAAGAACATTTCCAGGATTAAAGGACTAATGTCCAAGAAGGTAAATTAATTCATACATTTATCGTTAGTTGAATTGATTACTTCAACACCATCAGAGCTGAAGCTGATCCAAAACGCTGCTGCCCATGTTCTCACTAGAACTAAGAAAGTAGAGCAGATCAGCCTGGTCCTTCCACTGGCTCCCTATAGCTCAGAGAATAGACTTTAAAATCCTGTTAGCATATAAATCACTGAATAGATCATCACCTCAATACATACAGATTTGTTGTCAGAGTATCAACCTCTCAGGTCTTCTAGCTGAAGTCAACAATGTCCACCCAGAACCAGAACCCAACATGGAGAAGCAGCATTTAGTTCCTCTGCTCCACCTTTCTGCAACAAACTCCCCAAAGACTGTATTTTTATCTCTACTTGATTCTGTTTTTATTTTCCTTATATTTTATTGTTAAACTTATGTAAAGCACTTTTAATTGTCTTTTGTCCTGAATTATGCTCTACAAATATGCCTATAGGACCTTTAACACACAGTTTTACTCATCGCATATGATTTGTCCTGTAATTCAATGCACTTGTAATGGACACTTTGTGTTGTTTTGTTTTTAATAAGAGAAAGTTACAGAAAAATAGCACACAAAGTAATACAATTTAAAACAATTGTTTTGATTAGCAAAACATGGAAATAATGTTTTATTATACAGAACTTGGTTAATGAACAATGCTTTAACTGGCCTTTGAATCAAGAGGATTAGGAGGCATATGTGAGGTCTTCTAATCTCACTGAGGAGGTCCCTTGGCTCTGTTGGTATGTTTTACATTAGCCAAATCAAATGCCTCCTGCCAATGAGATGCCCAGCAGATTTGGGACTTAAGATACACAAAACACACAGTGTATCTGCTAAATGTCAAAGCAGAACAGACGATAGACCAGCTGCACAGACACGGGGAAGAGTCCTTCTTTTCACTCACGTTCATATTGTTAGGCTTACATCACCTGCCCCCTGTGTAGGACACAGTGAGCAAAGCATTTAAAAATTCATCATATACACATATTAATAGGGAATGTTTTTTTCTGCTTAAATTAACTGCAGCTCATCTTGAAACATCCACTCATTCAGAAGTAATCCACTGCATAAATATTTCACTGATCCTCTCTTTCTCAAAGTTTGGAAACTTGTATAGAATTTTTACAGAGAAGCAAACAATTTGCACTGACAGGCCTGACTGCAGATAATCCGATGATGCATCAGACGGGTGAAGAAATTTAAAATTCATGATAAAGGCAACACTCAGATTGAACTTCTAAGCTGAACTCCTTTTGAACCTAAAGCTTTAGGCAATATTTTTAACTTCCTTCCTGAATTAAAAGAGTACCTTTAATATGCAAGTTCAGTAATAGCGCCAGGTGACTCCACACGCCCCCTCATGTCGATACGTTTTGTTGCTTTTACTGGCTCGTTGGCTAAAGGGTAATGCTTCAACAATGTCTACAAAGGGACGGCATTTGTGAGCAACTAGGTTTAAGCTCTGTCCTCTTTACTAGAGATGAAGGAGATAATGGATAGTGTAGATATCACAACACCAATTAGCACACTTTAACTTGAGACAAGCTCCACACCATACATGAGTAAATGGAGGATTTATGTATAATTTAATGCTAATGTCTGAAAAGGATCATGAGGAAATAAAATTTATGTGCAAACAAGGTCAATAACATAAGTTTACAATGATAAAACACTGTCAATATCGTCTTTCTGATTGGGACTGGTGCCTGTCTCTAGCAGTTTATGGGCAAAACGCGTCACATCCTGGACAGGTCGCCGGTCTGTTGTAGGAATCTGCCATAAAGTGACCAAACTTCATCAAATCGACATTACAAACTGGGCCAGTGTTTGCATTTTATCAGAGTTATATCATTTTAATGATATATATATATTTTCCATTATATGTGAGATGTTAAATTTAAAAAGGACACAAACATGAGGATAAACACAAGGACTGGACTCAAACCAAAATGTCTGGCCTGCAGACGAGAAGAGTTGAGACACTGGAGGGATAAAATGGCATGAATTATAGCATGACTTGCAAATCAGTTGGTATTCCCATCAGGAGTGTGGGAGAAAGTCCAGTGCAGCTGACAGTATTATGAACATAAATGAATAACTTCACAGAGCACCAAAGCTTCCATGTTCTTGAATTTTACTGAATGTTTTTTTTTTTTGCTTTCCAATTTCTTTAATCAGGGAGGTTATAACTTGAAGCCACTGTAGATTACAGAAATTTAAATCATTAATCATCATCACACAACTTCAGTAGAGCTTTCATTATGAATTTGAAAGCAAACACAATTAAAAAAAAGAACATTTGAGAAATTATTCATAGAATAAAACATCTCACCTTTGGGTGAGTAGAGGAAGTGTTTTGGAATGATGCTGGTCTCCGGTATGTTTTTACTGATATTAACATTTGTAAAGCTGATGTATGCCATCTAGTTCAAGTAGGATCACAGTATTTAAATTATTAACCTTAAGCTGAATGAAACACATTCAATTTTAATATTTTTATTATTTATTTAATATTTAACATTTGATTCAACACATGGAAGCTGGGATTTATTTTCCAGTATTTATATTTATATTTCTTTGAAAAACTACCCAATATATACCTTAAGATTAATCTGAAAAAAGAAACTTTGGGTTATTTGAAAAGTAATTGTTGATTAAACTGAGTAATTGGCTGGAAAACTGTGTCTACACATTCGTTGGTTTGGATACTTTTTTTCCTTAATAAATGAAATGATCATAATAATTTTGTATTTATTCTTTTATTCTATTTAGATTTGTTTGCCAATCTAAAGAAATGCAAGTAGAGACTAAACATAACCAGTCTGTATGGAGGCAACACTATAGCAACTATACTTTAAATATCCACAATATCTGTCCAAGATTGTTAGAAACTGCTTGGTTATAACGCAGAGTCAAGGCTTTAATGTTTAGAGCTCAAGTTTAAATCAAGATGAAATCATCTTTGCAATTAAGATGTTACTGAAGTCTAAATTAAAGCTTCAAGCATTCATCTATGTGTCCTACATCTACTAGATAACCTGTTTATGTGTGACTATGATGATTTGTCTTGAAGGAATACAGATGATGTTATTCCACCCACTGCCAATAAATCCATCCTGATCATCATCACTTCACCCGCTTGGTTAGTTCCCACAACCCCCAACGTCGCTGCCCCACTGTCCATTATCCAGCAGACCTATAAAGATGAGATCACTTTTGACCACTGCTCATTCAGATCGGCTGACCTCCACCCGCTGCTTTTAGGACAGAAGAGGTTGACCACAACCTATTGTGGACCCATTGTAATGGCTTAAAGAGTGGGACTCGATCTGTGTGGTCGCCCTCGGTGATTGATGCTGATCTGACCCCAGCTGAGGTCCGTCCATGAGATTCTGGTCTACATGAAACTACAGTTTGACTGAGGTGGTCCTTCAAATATCTGAACCACCGTTAAAGTCTTTACAATAGTGATGTTTTATATTCTGCGTCTACTTGGCGTTGATGTTGTTGTCCTCTGTTTTTATTGTTTCATTCTTACCGCATCAATCCCTGTTACATCTTTCTGATTTTTCACAGCTTTTATCTTTGTCGTCTTGTCATTCTTTTGATGCCTTTGTCTTCTCCCCTTCTATTCTGTCTTTCTTTCAATGATCTTTTCAGATGTTTATTCATTTCTAAATCCTTATTGTAATTGTACATCTGTCCTGTAAACTTTAATTATTAACTACTCTCTTCCATTCATCAGATGTTTCTTCAGACCATCCCTGATTTACTTTTGGTATTTTTTTCTTTTCCTTCATTCTTTCGTTGTGTCTTCTTTATAAACTTGTTATATCTCTCTAATTCCCTTTGCATGTGCTTTACTCACATTTCTTTCCTATAATGAAAGTGGTTTGTTATGCCTGTATCCAAAGTGAGCCATCCTTTGACTTCTCTGGGTAATATGTAATTTACCAAACCTCCTCCTCGCTTCACTTCCACCTGAGGACATTCTGAAGGAAAAGCTCCTGTTGCCTCCTACCTGCTCCCTTTCCTGTCATGGACAGAACAGTCAGCACACCACTCCACAGCCACTAATGCCTTTTCTCCCCCTGTTTAAAGGGGTGACAACACCTCTCTCGGTTGCTGTCAGCAGAGCAGCTCCACAGGGTGCTGCACAGCTGAGTTAACTTTGAACATGGCTGTAAAGTGATGGAGAAGCTCTGGGACTGTCAACCAGCTTGTAGTTTACTTCTCCCTCATTTCTCTTCTGCTGGCTCAATCTCCCTGTATTACACTCTCACACCCTGTCAGAGATTCTGGCATTTCCATCAAAAGACACTTCAGAAAATAAACAGCTCTTCTACTTTTTTTCCTGCAAAGTGAAAGAAAATATCCTCCTGAAGCCAAGAGGAACATATTGGATACATGTGCACACATAAGTAATCGAAAAGTCTAATAGGAAATTAGTTTCAGTAAAATTCAAAGTTAAAACACAAATAATGTATTTTTTCACTAAACACAGTGTGATACAGTGTGAAATTAAACCATTTCATCCTTTTAATTTCAATAACTTTTTTATAGTAAATAAAGTAACAAAAAGGATCTTTCTCTCAAAGGTACATATGACCAATACAATGTTCAAATACATAGATAAAGGAAGGCTGCTGATTTGATAATTGAGCAACATTCAGTTATTTAAACCCAAATAAAGCTTGTAAATAAAACTGGCTCTACTCACCTTGTTATTCATATAAAGAGTTGACGCCTTGTCGGCCGCTACTGCCTACTGAGGCAGCCATTTTTGAAAGGTCACCGCTCCACTCAGGGTAACTTTTAATTCTAATGAATGAAGAATGAACAACCAGCATTTATTCAATCTTAACTACCTGAACACTGAATGATTTCCACTTTTAATGCTTCAAGCTTTCTAAATACAACTTCCATGCTACATGCATAAGGAGACCTGAATCAGCACATGCATCGTTATTATTGTTATGTAAGTTAGTTAGTAGTTATGTAAGTCCTATTAAACAGTGGAGAAATACCGTATCTGGCTGTGTGTAATAGATTGTATAAATATAGATATGATTATGAATGATCACAAAATCTAAAATATCATCGATATCGATACCAAGTCAGTATTGGATTGATAACATCGTGGTGAGAGCCATAGTTTAGGCCTGTGAGAATTATTTTGGCTTTTATTTACTCTCAAATTTCAGTGTTTTAACCAGTATTTTGGTTACTGTTTTGCTTATTGTTTTTTTAAATACACAAAATGTTGCATTTATTGCTTTTATTTGTAATATTATTAATGAATGAAGGTATTTAATAGTTTTTTCATGCAATAAAAAAAAACACATGACTTCTATTTAACCTGTGTTAAAGCTTTTAGATTTCACTTTCACAACCTTTTCCTTATATCTTATCATCCCTTTGAAAGTCAGAGGAGTTCTTAGTCAAGCCTAAAACATTGAATTTAATGATTTTCCTCCATTTTCTGAGAAATTATGGCATATCTGACACCGAGGTTCCTTTTATTTCATTCGGTACTTTTCTTATTCGTAAATTATTTTTACAAATGTAATGAGACCCTGTCTCTATCTGTTCATGATCTCAGTTGGGGTTTGCTTGAGCAAGAGGTACTGAAGCCCCTTTAGGCAGAAACAAATGACCACCAGCCACAGATTAATCTGATTATTTTAAAATGTGAGAGAAACAAATGAGAAACAAACGCAGATTCTAACGGCTTTCTTTAAATAAAATATTACAGCCACATCAGTGCTCTATATTATTTACATTGTGTTATGCAACATGTGTTATTTTTGCGCTTTATTATTTCAGACTCCCTCACAGCACATGTTCCAGTTTGTGTCATATACATGGGTTGAACATGTGATTCAACATCGCTTACAGATCGGTGTGAAGACATGAATATCTATGAACATGTGACATCATGGAGGCTCCACTGTTTCTACAGAGAAGCAGGTTAATTCATGCTACAAAAACAAGGAGCAATTTGCATACATATTTGTTTCTGCTGCATGTGCAGCCACACACAATGATGCAAACGTGCCGACCTTTCATGCCAAGCCATGAGGGGAGAGGACCTTTGGTCTCTTGAAACGCCCTTGATCATTTGGGGATTCTTCTGCTAAACCACAACAATAAACAATCAAATCTAATCTCAAATCTGCCCTGGAAAGACAAAGCAATATCTGAGGAGGACGGCTGAACAAAGAGGAGCTTGTGCGTCTTTAAGAGTCCCAGCCCAGCTTATCAGTTTATCTAAAGATCAGTGTGGCAGATGGCAAAAATGTGTGACATATATCTTAGGGTATGTATCACCTGGTGTTCTGTTGCTTAGGATCTAAATTCATTCATTACACACTGATAGCCCCTTCATCCACTCATATCAGCCTTTCTGAGCTTGGAATCTTGCAGGTTTATGATAAAAGAGGTAGAGTCTCTCCCTTCAGTGGAGTCAGTTTAATGCAGCCTGCAAGCTGGAGTCTGTTGTAGTGTTCAACAGGAAAGAGGAAGGTTTCACCTTTCTACAGGTCCAGTTCAAATTCATTTTCACTTCAAAAATGTGGTATTGGGTACGTAGATAATAAAGATATTTATATGTTTTATTTTTTAATTTCACAGCTCGTTCCTTAGAGCTCAATCATTGGCCGGCTTCTGTTTTCCCTGTATCTGCTTCCTTTGTTTTGAGGAAACATGGCTTCCATTGCTATAACCACCAGATTAATCTACCCCTAAGTTTCCCTGTTTTATTTGTCACCCCCTCCTGCTCTGTTCTCCCTTTGTTAACGTACATAGATGGAATCAAGGTTTGGATACCTTTAGTTTTGTTAGTTATAATGAAGGAAGTTTTCGTGTCCTACTGGTTCTCTTTCCTTGGACCTCGGTAATTTTAATACCAAACAATGTGATGTTGATCTGGAAATGACTCCAGACACTGACTTAGCAGATTCATTCTGCTATAAAGAAATATTGTTTCCCAGTTATGGCAGATAAGTCAGTTTTAAATGGAGCTGGCTTGAAGAACCTGATTTATGCCTTTTTTGGAAAACTGTCTTTATTATTTCAATGCACTTTATGTCAGCGTTAGTGAGCCTCCCTTTCATGACTTCAGAATCCTGCAGCCCACATGTTCAGGAAGATTGTAAGTTTGACCATATTTTATTGGCTCCATGTGAAGCACAATATAAATTACAAAATTCTCCCATTGACTTATACAAGCTTTTAAGCTCCAGTGTGTAATAATTACAGGAATGTATGAACAGAAATGTAATATATTATACATGAGAATGTTATTTATTATCACCCACAAACTGAAAGGCTTGCTGTTTATGTTTGCCTTGCCTCAGACATAGCTATGTATAATTACATGGGAGCAGGTCTCTCATTCATGTAGCTGTAGTCTGATCATTAGATGTCGCTGAAAATTACACACTGTGGCTTTAACAGACTTGCACCATTATGATCTACTTCAACCTTAAGCTTCTTTTTCTCTTTATCTAAGATCATCAGTTCGGCTGTTTTTGTCCTAACAAGCAAGGATAGATTATAAAGTTATGAACTTTTGTTTTCCTTTGTATTTGATCAAATGTAAGATGTCCCTTCTATGTGTTTAATGTTTGATTTTCTCCTTGATGCTGTTGCATTCCAGGTTCCAACATCTATAAACATTATGATGACTGCAGCCCAGCCAACATTTCTCTCCAGGATGGAAGCCAAGCAGGACCAAACCAGAAGAAGCTACTATGATGAGAAAAAGCAGAGAGAGCAAAAAGTTAGAGGTGCGAACAAATACTTAGATTTTAGATTCGATTTTTTTATTTTTCTCATGAAAGGTCGCCTAGAAGCAGCTACCCTGCCTAACACTTCTAGGAAAGCACTACTAAAATGACTTTTCACAAACACAGATTTGGGCTGAATGCACACATTCCTTATCCTGATTGAACTTCTTCCCCAAAGCATGATGTTCCCGCCATGTTTTGTTGCCTGTTAAGGATTAATGTGCAGCATTAGCTTTCAGACACACGCAGGTGTTTTCCACTTAGGCCAAAGGTTTAGTTCTGGTTTTATCTCACAAAAACAGCTTTGTCCGCTTATTTTTTTGTTGCAAACTACAAATATGATTTCCTATGGATTCTTTTCAAGCAATATCCTTCCTTTACCAGAAAGTTCAAATTAAATAAGTTCTTAACTCATTTTTAAGAAGATATCTTTTTTTCATAAACTGTGAATTTCTGCAGAGTTATCATGAGCCTATGTTGTGATGCTCTGATTATTGCTCTCCTTGTCCACTCCGTGAGTTTTAGTGGGAAGCCATGTTTGGCCTGTTGGTTTGCAGATGTACAGATGTTCATTAGATGTTTTTTATTAAAAGTATAGCATACTGTTTTCAAACCAAACTCTGCTTTAAATGCTCTAAAACCTGATCATCAACCTGTCTGCTGTTGTCCTTGGTCTTCATGATGTTATCACACAAGAGTTGTATTTTGACTGAGAATGAACTTTGTACTGCTGGACTCTGTGTACTAACTAACCGACAAACGAGAGGAAAGAGATTTTTTCTTTTTTTTATTAATTTTAGAATTTTACTTTTTACTTTTTGATACATCATCAAAAGCCAATAACACACATTAAAGTTTGAGGTTTTAATATGACAAAAAGAAAGGCCTGAACCGTACAGACGGGTTTGTTCTTCTGCTTTCTCAGCCAGGTCAGTATTTCCCTTTCGCCTTTTTTTTAGAAAAATGTGAACATGGGGTTTTCATCTTTATAATGTCTAAAGCTTGTCCTGAAAAACAATCGGAACTAAAACTGAAATTGGAGAAGGAATGATGTCCTATAATGGAAAGTATAAGGAAAAACAAAATACAGTAGAGACAGTGAGCAACATAAAAAGACGATCCCGACCTTGCACCTGTCTCCTCTGCTGGAGTTCATCTGCCACCAAGTAACAGCAGACGGACCCTTATGGGGGCAAAGCCTGTTAAATCCTCACCAGAATCCCACCCCTGTTGTTCCAATAACACACACTCCCACACACACACACACACACTGATTGGCAGCTCCACCTGGGTCAACAGTGCACCCCCTGACATTCCACCAGTGAGACAGATACGGCGGTGTCATCTCACCTGGTTTTGAAAAGCTGTCACAGCAAAACACGGTGGAAAGTTGAGTGACTGAGGGCTGTGTTTCCTCAGCTGTTTGTAGTATATGTGATGTTTTTATTTACCCAAATGGTTACAGTCCTAAAGCCA
This sequence comes from Jordanella pulchra, assembly GCA_034780135.1. NCBI lineage: Eukaryota > Metazoa > Chordata > Actinopteri > Cyprinodontiformes > Cyprinodontidae > Jordanella > Jordanella pulchra. The sequence continues at coordinate 11,776 of JAUZNJ010061111.1, forward strand.
GGTCATGGCTAAAGTGCTTTACAGAAAATCTGTTGACAACGTTGGTTGGTTGGAAATATCTTGTTTTTATGGGAAGGTAGCAAGAGAATCACTGTTAAAGAGAAGTCATCAAAAGACCTACGGCAAATATGAAAACTTTCATTTTTTTCTGCCTATATGAAAATTAAGGGTGCATAAAATCTAAGATTCCTCTCCATGAAACATGGTGGAGGCGCCATCATGCTTTTCTTCAGTGGACAGAAAAAAGCTGGTTAGAGTTGATATGAAGATGGAAGAATCTAAATATAAGTAAATCCTGGAAGAAGAAAACCTGCTTCTGCCTGCAGAAGATTTGACAACATGCGATAGATGTTTTCATTAGCAGACCTAAATATTGAGATAACATGAAACACTTTAGGTAAAACAATATTAAATTAATTAAGTTAACTAAACAAATCTTGACAATCAAATTTGAAAATGTAGTTCAGTAATGCTCTCTATCCAGTTTGAATTTTGATTGATTGAGAGCTAATGGGCAAAATGTTCAATATCTGCATTTGCAGAAATGTCTGATTGTGCAGACTGTTAGACTTATACTCTAAGGCTTAGAGGGTTTTGATTTAAATGCCCCCAAACCTGTTTCAGTATTCTTCCTCTATGTACAAACATTTTGAACATTGTGTATTTTTTGCAGTTGTTTTCTATCACATATAATCCCAATAAAATACAAAGTAGATTTTGTTTCTATGTTCAGGAAAGTGGAACCTTTCCAGACAAGGTATTTTCAAAACCCTACAGAAAGCTACATAACTCTATAGCTTATGATTGCCTATATGACAAAATCACATAAACCTAGTAAAGAAAAATCTGTGCATCTACTATTTTGGCATAAAAATGTGAAGCAGGATTTTTTAATATAAGCTATAAGAGCTGCCACTTCTTGTTGCGTTTCTTTCCTCTTAATAACTAAATTACAAAAAAATGTTCCTGTAATTTAATATAATTTAATATATTTGTTAGTATTAAAATACATTATTTCTAACAGTAGCTTGCAAAATAAGTTATCTTTTGTATATTTAATTCTATTAACATTTCATAACATAAGTTTATCTGTTATTCTATGGACTGAGAGCTGAAATAATGGAGGACAAATTGATGGACTGTAGCAGGGACACTCTGATTGGGTTGTTACATGAAGATATCCACCATGGTACGTTTTAGTCTCATTTTGATTTTTGCATATGTGTTTTTGTTCTGTTTTTTTTTTGTTTGTTTGTTTGTTTGTTTGTTTTTTTGGATATTAGTGGTTTAAGTTAAAACTTCAGCTAATTTTGTGTGAAGTTTCCTTTGTTAGTTAAATGTGTCAGTCGATGTTCCCTTTCCCCCTTTCTAAGTGTGTCATTGTGGTCTGATCAGTAATTGTGTCCCTTTCTTTGGTATCAATCAGCTGTTTTTTTTGTTTTGTTTAAGCAGCTAGTTTGAGATAAGTTTTTCAAATCATGATTTTTGATTAAGTTTAGTCTTTTAATTTGCCTATTTTGAGGGCCCTGTATTTTTTATATTTCTTATTTTGAAAAATGAAACCCGCTCTTTGTTTTTTAATTATCACTGAGGTCTAATGCTTAGTCGGCTCGGTTCCTCACAGTTGGTAAAGATCAGCAAAACTAGAACTGAGGGTTGTCATGGCACCGCAGCACTGTGGCAAGGTTCTTGTATTAGATGTGCATTTCTCCAGCAGCCCCAACCCCCAGTTTATAAGCACAAGCAGTCCCAAGTTCCTCATCTTTCACACTAAGCTCTTCTAGTAAAAGCTGAGCAGACACAAAGAGGCACTGACATCCAGCAGCCAAGGTTCATACCCACTGCTCTGGCATTTAGTTGGAGTTTAAGATGGTGGATGTCAGCCGTAAAGCTGCAGATTTCATTTTTTCTTCTTTTTGCGTGTATTGATCTGTTTATTTACTTATAACCTGACTCCTCATGACACACTCTCCATCTCTTATCTGCTCCTGGTCAAAGCACCCAGGGATCTCACTCTCAGTTTAAAAATTCATGAGTATTCAGGCTGCTGCTGTAATCCTGACTGACACTAAAAGTCTGTCTAGATTTAGTGTCATAAAATTTTCATCCCTAAATGTACAGTGGAGCTCTGTCCTTCGCCTCCCTCTACTCTCTCCTAAGGGGCACTCACGCTTTTACTGAGAATTTTTTTGTCTTGCTAAGTTTGCAGGACGTGGATAATTGTGTCACTGAGATGCACCACTGGTACCAACATAAACATGACAGGCATGCACACTTCGAAAGTAACACACTTGTACACACAGAGCTAAAAAGGAAGCAGGAAACTTAAAGCGCACACTGACAGGTCAGTCTTCTCCATTTTGATGGGGCTATCTACTGCATTACATACGGACTCAGCAGCAGTGGATCCCATGAGTACAAAGTGACTAGTGGGTATTTTAGTGTGGGAATTCTTTGTGAAAACCCAGTAGCTGGTGACTAACACTGAAATAAAATCCTACCATGGCTGCCTCGTGAATTAGGAGTTTGGTTCTTTAATTTCAAAAGCATTTCAGAAGCTACAAAGCCAACTTTTGACTTGACTGACTTGAGTTTGGAGACAAAAACTATGGAGCAGATCCATTAGCTCCACGCTGTGCTAATCCACCACTGGATAACATGATGGATTATTTCCAGCATTCACACCTGCAAGTAAGGACACTTGTTTTTGACAAACTCCACAGCAACATCTCATAATCCAGCTGAATAGACTAGCAGTGCAGAAAGCTGACTGTCAGGGTGTAAAAGAGGTGGGTCAGCAATAAAATCTGGATCCTGATGATGCAGCGTATCATCAGGAGTTTAATCCTATTGGCTGCCAAACATCGGCTAACAAGGACATCACTTGTGGTAAAGTGTGAGCTGTAATTCCATAAGTGGTTATAGAGAAAGAAAACCTGTTCAAAATTATTTCTCTTCAGATATATTTTTTAATTTCCTGTTAATCTTTTTAAGGGCCTATATCATCCAAAATGTACTTTTTGGGGCTTTTAACTATGTCATATTGCTTTACTGCATCAAGATCCAGCCTTAGGATGTGTTTTGGTTGATTAATAATTGATACAAACTAAAGATTAACTCTATTGTAACAACATGTGTGCTTCTGTCTATATTCACCAACTTTGCAAACCTCGGACCAATTATTCATTTGAGGACTTTATTAGCTCTCCACCTGCTGTATGAGTTTAATGTTCCACTTGAGCAAACAGTTACACAGACATGCAGTCAGCTGTAAGCAATACCTAAAGGTTTTTAATATTTCTCATGTATTCTAGTATTAAAACAGACTTAATTAGAGAAAAATAAATGTTGGACGATCCATTTTATTGGTGTACGGGAGGGGAGCACATGGAGTAAAGGACAGAAGATCTTCTGGTTTGCTCTATGCCACTCTTTTATTTTCCACACCAAACTTTCCCTTATTTCCATTAAATATAAACTTAATGAGTTTAGAGAGTTGATAAGATGTCTGGTGTTCAGGACCTCATCCTATCAGTTAATTCTTTCAGCTCCTACTAGTGATTTTCTTCCTGGATGAAAGAACTTCAGCCAAAGGTTGTGTTGATGAACTGAAAGCTCATCGACATCCATTCTTAAAGGTTAAGTGCTACCTATTACCACTATAGTAAGAGCTCACTTATCGGGGAGAATAAAAAAAAAACTTAAATTGCCAGCAAGGGAAATTTTGCTGTTTAAACTCAGAGAAGTGTCCTGGAAGAAAAGAAGAATCAGACATCCTCTGTGCCATTAATATTTCTAATTACCAGCCATCTTAACTTTCAATACTTCTATCTTTAAAATCCACCTGCTGCCTAAAAGCCACTCCTGCAAGCTTCAAGAGGTCAGCTTGAAAAGTAACCACAGTGCTGAAAAGCTCCACTCACACTAATGGAGAGAATATGGTAGTAAGGAGGGATCTCTCGTCTGGAGCGTCAACCCCATTTCCCAAGAAGGTTTTTCTTTTTTTAATATTAAGCCTGGATGGAAATCAAACACACCTTTACTGTGTCTTCTCACCACTTACACCTTTGCACCTCCTGCACTCTGCAGTAGCTGTAAAATATGTATATCAGCCTATTGCAGTTCAGTGGTTATGTTCCCCATTCTTTATTTTAATGCAGACTCCATTTTCACTCTCAAACCGTCTCAGAAAACGAAATAAAAGTTTGCAAGCACATTTTCTCTTTCTACACACTCTTCTTCCTTGTAGCACTTTGAGGGGACAAGTGTTGGAGAGTCTTTATATCGCCAATAAGGCTGTCAGCTTTTATTGGCACTTAGCAAGAGGGACGTTAAGTTTAGCGTTAGGCACCTAAAGATCCTCTTCTTAGTGTCCTTGGAAATTTGCTCCTGGAAATTCACTTCTGGCTTTAATTTTTATGGGACATCTAGATATACTGTTTATATATCCTATATTTTTCCTGTATAAATCTTACTGTTTTCTTTAGTGTCCCTACTCAAAATTAACACCTTAAACTCCCAGCACTGATTTAGGTAGCCTATTTTTCTGCATACCTAAAAGTTCACTGCACAACCTTAAAGGTTATATATTATTTGTTTTCTTTTCCATATATGTCCTTACAATGATGTACAAAAGGAGTTTTCCTCTATTTATTGCAGTTGTTTCTAGAGGCTCCATTAGTCAGTTTACTGACATTTGCACAACAATGGTTTAATTTTAACTTGTAACTATAGGCAGAAAACATTTGCAAACACTCTGGATCTTGCACTATGCTTCTTTATACAGTTTTTTTAGTTTATCAATGCTCATCGTAAATATATTCAGGGTCATCTAGCTTTGCGCATAACTTCTGCATCATATCCTGTATAAGAGCTTATAATTAAAGGGTTCAATACTAAATACTTCAGCCAAACGCGGGACATGTGGAACGCCGTCAATTGTGATAAATGGCTTTTTTTTTTTCAAGCCGGCAGAAAAAAAAATAAGTAGACAAGAAACTGCATGTTTTGAGATGTAACCAGAAAATGTTTATCACAGAAAATCTTTGTTATTGAATATATATTCCAATAAACTTTCATTTGACAGATTTTTCTATTGAAAAGAATCCTAGGAAATATTAGAAGTGATGAATAGCATCTCAGCTCTGGCCATCTTTCATCATTGATAAAAATCTTTACATATATTGACAGTTGCATCTCTTTCCAGCTGAATTCCTCGCATTTGGAAAGACATATGGAAACATACTACTCCACTCTGGAACTGCTGTCAAATGCACATGGTTTCATTCTCAGAGAAGCAGTTGGCATCAAACGCACAACCCCATTAGATTTTCTGTCTTTGAACAAGTGTAAGAAAAAGCCATTGCCCTGAAGACATGAAAATGAATGTTTAAAGTGGAGAGGATAACTTCAGTCAGGTGAACTATCCATGACTCCCATCGTTTGATCAAAACGGGAACTCAGACGAATACAGAGAAAGGAGGAACTGCTTTTTATCTATGCTCTTCACATACAGCCTGCAAGCGTCTTAGAAACGTTGCATCCTGTTTCCTAATGATTTGAAAAAATGAAAAAATGGAAGATGGGAGAGAAAAATAAAATCCACTATACGATCCAAACCACTGCAGGTTTCAATTTACCGGACCCCATCAGATGATGTGCGTGTCTGATGGAGCATGAAATGTGGACATCATGGTGGCATATGGAGAATCTTCAGTCACATGGTGAAAACACACTACAGGTGTGACTCCGAGTGGCTGGAGGGCTGCTCAATGACTTGTGTTCCTCGTGTATTATGATATGCAGTCAAATATCACACCAAGGCTGTGTATGTGAGGGTGTAGATCATTACTACTGAAAACACACAAACACACATTCACACAAATAGAAACGATCTCTGCTCCCCATTTGTGAGAAACGATGCTCTGTGGGCAATATCCACAGACAGATGTCAGCGCCTTATTAAAGCGAATGCCCACCAGCCCCTGAGGCTGTAAGACAGCTATGAATAAATTCACTGCATTAATGCACTGACCCTAAAACTGTAAGGGATGTTGAGAGGCTATAGTTTCACATGTAATTTCTGTTGTAGTCAGTAAGGTAATGGGGGAAATTATGCAGAAGAAATTGCCTCAACGTGTGAGATGCTTTTATTCCTCTGTTACTGACCACCTTGCTACATACCAATTCAAACTGCCATTGTGTCCCCATGTCTAAAGACAAAAAGCCTCAATGAGGGCCAATTTTCATTTTCATGCCAGCTCTGGAAAAGCACGGATCTTCCACCACCGTCATCCCTGCAAACCACCTCAAAGAGCAAGACCTTGACAAGGGAATGCTGTGCAGAAGGCCTGGCCCATAAAATCATGGCTTGAGTGGGCTGCTGGGGATGGACCAGGAAGTGGCAAAGCAATGTTTTCCAGACTGATTTGGTAGCCATTGAGTGAGCAGCACAAAGCATTACCACTAAGGTCTGAATGTGGCATCAACTAAACAAAGAAGAAATGTAGCTTTGTGCTCTGAAGGGCGGCTGCTGCAGCTGCAGTGACGCCAGTGCAGCCCCCCCACACACACACAGAGCTATGCTGCCATTTTTTCCTTCTCCCCCTCCTTTCTTTGATGTAAGGATGCTTGCAAGATGCAACCACAGCTAGCTTTTTCAGAGCAGATGAATATCTAAAAAAAAACAATCAACCAGACTGAATTCCCAGACATTCTGCCTTAACTTTTAAAATCTCCTTATAAGTTGTCTTTAATGTGTGAAACTGGATGAACTTTAATGTCTGCCGACAGAATTATAACCATCAGATAGAATGTGCTGAAGCAAATAATTTTAGGGGATTTTCTCTCCACTTACTCCCGTTACACTTGTCCCATAATCTCCCACACAAACGTATATTTTCTTTTCAACACATTATTATCCCAGCAGCTGGCTAAGGACCAGTGCTGATAGACTGTGAGAGTTTACCACATAAGTTTACAACTGAAAACATAATTTGTCAATATTCAAGCATTAGATCAAATTTCAATATTCAGCTACATACTAGTCTGATTATTCTTCTCCTTTACTCATCAGAAAACAAATTGAAGTCATCAATCTGAGGAGATGGACTCTGCAGCAGCGACACAGCAGCGCTGCTTGTTAACGCAGGTTGCTGAATCCTCCGTCCTGTGCATTATTGATGGCCATCGGTTGGCATGTGTCTGACCACATTTAAGTGTCTCAGCTGGGGGGGGGGGGTTGGAGCAGCATTCAGACGGTACACACACAATCAGCTCTGTCTGCTGCCTGATTGCACGCTCTCATGTCTTCTATCATCAACAGGGCATCGTCACATTGAAAGTGGCACTCACAACTGGTGTGTTCTTGGAAACAAATATCCACATGGGATCTGCTCTGCATAGACACTACCAACCAACATGTGTACACTGAAGATGTAAAAAACAACTGTTCTGGGATTCCAACCTGTTTTCTCGTCTCTTGTTATGTAAGGCAGTCAGTTTTAACAAGGTAAATTGTTAATCAGCATATCCTTGTCAACCTCTGTAACATGAGTTCATGCCGGTAAATGTGGCAAGTTTGAGTAATTAATATGTTGTGGCATTTAATTTCTATCTCTCTGCTCTAAGATGGAGTTTGATGGGTTTCCTAATTAATAAATTCATCTTGTCTAATCCACAAGCTCCCCGAGGTGTTATCAAATGGTGGCTAATATAGCAATGAGTAAACTTGATTCAAAAGCAGAAAAACTGCTGTCAGTCTGAATATTAATTGGACTGGCATGATATGGGTCAGAGGAACAGCATGAAAACATGAAAACTCCCTCTTGTCAGCTATTTTTGGATGGATTCATTAAAAGAAGGACAAAAAAAAGTCTGGGAGAAAAGGGAAATGTATGAATGTATGAAATCATTCATATAAACTAAACCCAAAATTAAGTTTCTTTTTGCAGACAGACTTTATTCCATATGTAAAATTTGCATCTTTTTTTGTGACTTTTGTGGCAAAGATCCAATTTAAAGTTAAAATGCATATTTGAAGAGTTGTAAACTTTCTTAAAACATATTTAATTTTTGCCAACAAAAACAGATGTTTGAGTCCAAAGTCCAGGAAATCAGTTACATTAACTTTGTTTCTACTTCAGGATATGTAGAAATATTTTCTTAGGGAATTCTTCTTAATAATAATGAGAAAAGTGCCACACAACTGGCCAATGGGTTAGACAGAAGGGCGGACAGTGGATAAGGTAAGAATATCAGGTTAAGCTCATCATTGGCAGAGTAAGGTGAAATTGTGCCTTGGTGACCTTGCAAAAGGAAAACATGAACTCAGGCGGGTGTCATGACACCTATCTATGTCAAAGAAGAACTTCTTACGAGAGACTCTTAGAGGAGCAATGCATGAAAACAAGGATCTGACAGTATTTGGGCTGCTAGGTGTGTAGTCATGTTCCAAAGGAGAACAAAAGCTATGTGGTAAGAGAACTGTCAGTAATAACATAGTCATAGGTGCTTGGATCAAATACAAAATTTACAAGAATTAATGATTTTCAAGCATGAAGCACACGTTTAAAAGTACAAATCTATAATCCCTAAATAAGCTGTTGCTCTCCTTACCAGCTCGTGGTGAATATGCATTTTAGTTGCTTGCATACCACCTTTTAACAAGAAGAAAAGGAAGAAGGTAAAAAATAGGACCATTGATTGAACATTAAATCACTGTATATGCATTAACAACATTTCAGCAAAGATAAAATGTACGATCTATGGTTTGTTTTTCATCTTCTTCTGCTTCTTCTCATTCGGTGGCAGTTGGTGAACAACCATCAGATGTGTTACTGCCACTAACTGGTAAGGAGTGCAGCGGTTGTCGATTTGTGCTCATCATTTTGTAATTTGCACCTGTAGTTTTTCTAAGTTTTATCTTTATAACTTGTTTTCATGACTTCTAAATGTATTATCTCTCAGACTGAACATCTGATATCATGTATGCATGAGTTGATATCAAAGAAAAAATACAAATCCTAAATTCATTCTTGATTATTGACCTATGTTTAATTCATTTTTATTGACTGTTATTTGACCCATAAAAAACACTTAGAATCATTTGTGTGAGTGAACAACAGACTGCGTCTGTAAACAAAGAACCCATTATAAACCATGCCAATGGTTTACACCATAAACAGTTTCAAACCTGTAGATAAAGGGATACAATAAAAGAAGAGCATCATTTCTGTTTGAACTGTGTTAGAAGGAGATTTAGAAGGTCTAACAACAAAAAGAAAAAAGAAAATTTCTAATTTTTTTAAAGGATCACTGAAGGTGTGACAGCCTTTGGATATGCATCAACACATCTGCAGCTATTTTATCGTTTCTCTTTAATCAGTGGAGCTCACCTGCCTTCAGCTCTGCATTTACATTTCTATCCTTTCCCTTCTCCAACCCTGAGACAGTCGTGTTTCAGGCAGCTTACAGAGACATCTACAGAGCTTCAAAGCGTTTCGTGATGAGAAGGGAGGCTTTACACGTGTGCTGCTCATGCTGTTCCTCTCACGGGTCCTGCCATGAAATCCCATCAAGGAATGATGAGTCAGTTTTAGGAGGGGATGACACTTCATTATAACATGTAAACAGACTCCCGGGCTGTTCTTCAATCTTAATTCAATTCTCATTAATTACATTCCATGCATGTAAGGTAATTGTAGTTGTTTGAGTTGCTCATAATCATGATTGAGTAAATACAAACAAAAAATGCACAAGAGATGTTGATTTAAACCTGACCTTCATTTTACTTGAAGCAACAGAGACTTGATTCCTTCATCACTTAAAGCCAAACTTAAGTTGATGTTGCAACCACCTTTAATTGATGAAAGGCGATGATGTTTATGGGAGAAGAGAAAGTAAAACATTATCAGGATATGTTGAGGGGATGGTTGTTCATTTTTCATACTGAAATCTAAAATGTTTTACAAAAATCCAAAACAATAGAAAATCTAGATCTGGAGGCTTTTGATAGTCAACACTGATTGAGATCAGTTCACAGTGAAACAGAAGCTCGTCTTTAAATCACTGCTTTGGTTTACTGTGGAAAATTCCACTGAGACCATTCACACGTCATCTGAAGGCATCTTTTTATGTTTCATTTCTTTCTGTCTGACAAATGTAAATATGCACATTTAAATTTACTACACACAACTATTACGATTAACTAAAAGTAGATCTAGTTTCTGCAGGACAGCAGTCACAGAAAACCAATGATTAGAAACACCAGTGAGGTGAGAGAAAAAAAGAATTAGGTTGCACAATATTTAATACATATACATTAAAGTGAAATATTCTAACAAGCTTTTGCTGTTTCATATCCCAACTTATGTTTAGAATGACTTTCCAAGAGCTATGCCATAACATTAAAATATATTGGACTCAGATCTCTCTGATTAGAAGGAAGCAGTTTTAATCCATTAGTAAATGAAGGTATATTCTTAATTTTTTTGTATTACAGCATATTTTTTAATACCTTCTTTTTAATTTTAGTGTTTCTAAGAAAGATCATCAGAAGACCAGTAAACCCCAACAGAGTGTCTTCAGTCAAAAATTCTCCCGTTTCTTTTAGTTGTCCTCATTTCGTAAAAGTTTTTTTATTTTTTTTTTGGGACAAACTTTCCAACACAATCAGATGATCTTCAGCTAATAAACAGCCTTGAACTCAGGACTAAACCACTGCCTACAAAAGTCCAGCAACTGTCCATAAACACACACAAACCTTAACAAAGACAAACAAATAGGAAAAACTTTTACTTTAGTGTAAGTCATATCAACACCAGTGGCCGATCAGAAACTATTCATTGGGGTGGTAAGGCACGAAGGGGCGACATCAAAAGCAGTTCAGAGCCAATCTACACAAATCCCACTGTACCAACAGAAAAAAAGAGTACAATACATATTTTTGTCTAAATAACAGATGGCAGAAGTGCAGCCCAATGTACAAGGTACTGTAACTTTATTGATGCCCATTGGTACGTTGCTTTTGCAGTCTGGAAAGGAGCATCTGAAAAAAGGTTTTCCAAAGAGGCCCCAGAAACAATCCAGCATCTGAGAGCAGCAGAGACGTACGAAACGTTTCTTTCAGTACGAAAAGTTAGCCTGTTGAAATCATTTTATTTCCTCATTGTTTTATTTTTTAAAGATTATAGCAAGTGGCAAGATAATATTTTTGGATTTAAAAGCTTATTTTATTTTCCTGCCCTGCCTCTCTCACATTGAACGCCCTGTGAGCAGCAGACAGGTGGACTCACAGTGGTGCAGCTCCTCCTCCTCCTCCCTTCCTCTCTCCTCTCCCTCACTGAGAGCCCTGCCCTGGTGACCTGCCCGTCTAACCTGCTGTACATTTGCTTCCTAAACTTCAGATGGCAAAATTAAAACTTCACCTTGGTTTGAGTTTATCTAAGCTAGCTTAACATTCCCTCCTGCTACCTCTTCTATCAGGCATCACATATATGGATTTGATATATTGTTTATAGTTATTCCCCATGACATATTTGCCTATTTTTTTATTGCAAATTTAGTAAAGAAGTCAGCTCTGTCTCTTAAACATCTCATTTAACTACATATTAGGCCAAATGAGGTGAGTAACTTTGCAATTCACTGCCTAATAAAATTAAAACTCTAACTGTTCGTTAAAGTGAGACATTTAGGGTAAGTTGTAATTTATGTTTCCATGTGTTTAAAAATACGACATAGACAGTGAATTTTAACAGGTAAATGTCAGACTTTTATCATCAGATCTCAACCTGTACTTAGTCTCATTAATCTTAACTTTCCAATAATATTTTTCTTTAGGAGACTAAATAGAAAATCTGTCCCAGGGCACCAAACTGTCCACTGTTGGTTTTTTATGAGGAACATTTTATTTTGCACCTGTAAAGGGCCTCATCACATACTATGAGTATAATGTTTAACTCCTTCAATATAATACACAGCAAAACATTGATTTAGCTCATTTACCATTTGCAGCATCTTGTTGAGGAAAAAACAAAGAAATAAAAACAGGCAATCCAGGGGAGCAGCACGTCACTGTCCTGGATCAACAGCAGCTTCAACAGAGAAGGAAGAGAAATATAATAAAGAAAGGTCAGAGTTTATATCAGGGTCAAGTTAAAGAAAAATACGTTTTTGTAACAATAATAATATTAATAATGATAAAGATTCTAATGTAGCTTTATTGTAGGTGTTAAACATCGGCCATAGCAGCTAAGGAGTGAATCAGAGTCATAATGTTGTAATTATTGCTGGTCCTCCGTGCAGCTACAGGCAGTTAGCTCACCGGTTAGCTCCTTGTGCCGCCGCCTCACAAGTGGCCTTTTTTCTACTCTTCAGCTCCTGCCCCCCAGAAATGTCTGTGGACGCCACTGTGTCGAGGGATGGAAAGGGTTGGGGGTTTGGATCAGGAAAGGGAGTGGGTAGTGAATGAGGGGAGCCAGCAGGGGGTTTGGGAGTAAAGCTGCCAGGTGTCTCTTCCCATCCCAGAGCAACAGCCTGGGAGGAACTATCAATGACAATAAGACATCATCTGCAGGCGCAACAATTACCCCCTGTCATTCTGCCGAGCTTCTCTGTTAATTACACAAACCATTTCATTCAAGATGGCACGCTTGGCTGCAAGCCCAGAAATCCTTCCTGTATCTGCATCTGTTGGATCCATGAACAGGTTAATCGGTTTGGTCAGGAGTTAATACAGGTGGCTCTGATTCAGTGACGAGCTGGACGCGATCCAGGAGAACACGCTTCAGTTCAATGTGCCAGGGTTGGGCTCTTTTTGTTTTCAGAAATGCTTTCATCACTCCAACCACATCCTGTTTGCCTTCTTCTCCTGCATGTCTGTCAGTACTTCAGCTGAGCAATTATTACCTTCCTGAACTGTTCACATATAGGTGATCATCTGTGAAGCACAGCGTGTCAAAACCTGCCTTTGGTTCCAGGAAACGTTGAGCTTTGACATCAAATTTATTATCCTACAGTAGTTCCTGATAACTCTGTTGACAGCACTTTCACCTGCAGGTCTATAATACAGATTAATGCTGACTTTCCTTTGTTTAATGGATGCCTGTTGCAGGCTCACTGTGAAATGCAATTTTCTTTTTTAATTGGGGATATTGCTAGGTAATTCCACATCTCAGTTTAAATGTTATTGAGACATCTGCATCTTAGCAGGATTTCTATCATGTTATGGTTGCTTGTTTTCATCAGTCAATTAAAAGGATGAAGACGTGGAAGTCAGGGACAGATTTGGGCAAATAAATTAAGTGGAAATTCCCAGAATATGCTCTCATCTTTATTTTTTTACCCCCTTTAGGTGATGTCTGACTGATGGAAAAGTCATAATTTTACCCACCTTTTTATTTACCACTAACAGCATGCATACTGGGGGATTTCTTCCATGCTCCACTCATTACAGACCATATCATCCTTGGGGCTTGGAAAGAAGGGGCATGTCTATTCAGTGTGTGCAGCAGATGCAAATTGGGCCAGATCCAGTTACATCAAACGATGTTTTATTCCATCTGAGTGTGCTGCAGTACATTAAAACTTGATATAAAGTTTCATTTTGGATGTGTTGCTTGATATGGTTCAAATCTTTAACTCCTCCACATTTGAATAAGCTAAATTCTCAGAGGTGTGTTGCAGCAGGGGACCTTTGTTAGTACAGGCAGCCGCACAGGAACGGGAAAACAATCAGCGCACGCAGACAGATATGGAGCATCTTTACCCCAGAGAACAAAAAAGAAAACAATGATTTAAAGTCAACTTAAAAAAATAGATCACCCAACAAAAAAAAAAAAACTTGTAATGAGGGCAAAAGTTTCAGTGACTGAAAATAAGGACAATCTTTCTCCCTTTGGCTCTGATTCATGAACTACAGGTAACATACTAAAGCATGAATTCATTTCGAAATTAAAACAGACTTTTATCTAAAGCATCTATGAAGAATATTAATCAGTTAAAAAAGATTGATAAAAAAGGTAAGGAAATATGGTGCTGTGGAAATGCCTTTGCTGATAAAGCTTTGAAAGAGTTGTACAAATGTTAATATCAGACCAACATACAATAACAATTGAATTGAATCTAATGCTTCATCATTTTGGCTAATTAAGGTAAACCCTTGTGGATAACAACATGAAAACAACAGAAGCTTTCACTTGGTGTGACATTGTTCTATTTTATCCATGAAGTTATATTTGAAGTTGTGATCCTTAATTAAACTGAAAATATAAAAAAACTGTCACAAATTCTGTGTTAGCAATAATGCTGATTGTGAAAGCATCACCTCCAACGCTGTGAATGAAACACCTGTTAATACACTAAGGTGTTTCAGAGCCTCATAAACAAACAGCCGCTGAGGTGTGTCTCATTTTGTGCCAAACACTGGAAGCCAAAGAGGTGCCTTTCTGAGATCCATGCAGACCCACAACTACTAGCAGACCAAACCTCCCACACAGCTCTGGGTCACATTCCACCACACAGACCCACCACCTTTATAACCACACTGCCACACTGAACAGTAAACAGGAAAACGAAACCATTTTGCCAATAAATTTTAGAAACCAGTGGGAGAGCCAGACAGTCGTCCACAACCATTTATTTCTTCACATTGAACATTTCAGGGAGCTTTTTCCACACTTCTATGACAAGCATAGCTTTTAGAAAGATTATTATGACGTACAACTATATTAAAAGTAGGTAAAGTGATTGAAATGAACATGTTTGTTAAACAGTGGCTTTTTGTTGGTGTTTGTATTAATATTTTTATTCATGTATGTGCTTTTTAAACCCTGATATTACGTACCTGTTACGTACAGTAGATGTGTTACATAGATTTCCTACCAGGGTTTACAATAGAAAGTGTCGAGGCTGATTCACAAACTTAGATCATTCTTAACAGAGAGGAGTGTAATAGTGTGCATGGAGCCAGTGGTGATTCATCTTTTATAAACATGTGTATAATGTAATGATGTTATAATATGACCTGTAGATCTAAAAAACCGCCTCCTTTAACTGTTATTCATGGCCTTTCCCGATGAAGCAGGCTCTCTAAGGCCTTCCACATGTAACCTGAACCATAGAATAGAAAAGCAGGATTTCTAAAAGTAGAATGGGAGGCTGATGTTTTAGTTCTCAGGCTCCTTTCCTGTGGAACCAACTACCAGTTTTAGTCTGTGAGGCAGACGCCTTATCTAGTTTTAAGGCTAGGATTAAACTTTCCTTTTTGATAAAGCTTATAGTTAGAGTGGCTCAGGTTATCCTGAGTATCTCTATAGTTATGCTGCTATAGGACTAGACTTCTGGAGGACATAAGGACCACTTTGTATCATTCTGCTTCCTTCTATTCTCTAGTTCTGCAGTATTTGTTAGGTCAACCTATAACTTTTTACTCTTTCTCTTTTTCTTCTCATCATAGTAGCTTGGTCTGGTCTGTTCTTGTTTGACTAGCGCCATCATGGAGAGAAACATCAGCTGGACTGCTACCATCATCACCTTTGTTTATCGATGTTGGACCTTAGCCTGTTTTTCAGTGTTGTCCTGTTTCTCTTACTGTGACTAACTGGATATGTTCTCTTCATCCTCTGACATGGGAGCTGCTTGGAGCTCTTCCGCCTGGTTGTGTCTTTCCTGGACGTGGCGCCTGTGGAGCTGAATGACAGTTACCTTTTATATCTCTGCTTCTATCTCCTTGAACATCAGATGGCCGCTCACACTGAGCCCGGTTCTGCTGGAGGTTTCTTCCTGTTAAAAGGGAGTTTTTCCTCTGCACTGTTGCTACATACATGCTTGCTGTGAAGGATTGCTGTTGAGTCACTGAGTCGATGCAATCAGCTGGTTTTCCGCAGATATAAAACTTTTAACTAATCTGACTGAGTGATTTGAATGAATTGTATCTGTAAAGTGCCTTGAAATGACACTTTTTGGTGAAAAAAATGAATTGATTTAAATTTCCCCAGTCTGAGTAAGATTAAAT
>JAUZNJ010061122.1:0-16727 GCA_034780135.1 Jordanella pulchra
GGCTAACAAAATATTACAGAGTGTGACCACTTTTTGGTGGTCAGGCAGTGTGTGTCCCAACTAGAAAACACAGAGGTGGTAGCATTATTGTGTGGATGCTTCAACAAAAAGGCAGGGAAGTTAATCATTAAACAGGGCTATCAAGGATATATATATATATAAAATTGTGATAGAAGTCGACCTTCCACACAAGGCAGCTTTAAAAAAAAGACATCCACAAAAAAATGAAAACATGTTTTCAAGTTAGAATAACACAAAGTCTGAAACTAATGCTGACTGTCATGTGGAGAGTCTCTCTAATGGTCTTTATCTTATGTGACTCAGCTCTAAACCTTTGCAAAAACTGAATCAGCAAAAGCTTCAGTTTCTAGATGTATAAAGCTGGTAGAGAAGTAACAAATGAGTCAATTGTTGTGGTCTTGCAACGTTTTAACTCAGTTGTAGAGTACAAATGAAACCCATACCCTTGAACAAAAAGGATGCTGTTTTTCCTCCTTTTTATACATTTGTGAAATAGTCTATTTTCCATGAAAGCATATGAAAAAGATTAAGGGGTGTTTCAAGCTTTTTTTTTTTAAAAACAGTCGAGGGACGTTGTTCTCTCTTAGCTCTATCTAAGTTAGCACAATGGCTTCTCTGCAATCAGCTGCGGTAGAACAATCAGATGAGGATAAGCAATTCTCAGACTTTACTGAGAAGTGACTTTTGAGGCCAGCAAGACAAGTGACATACAAAAGTAAGTCAAAGATGAGGAGGACATAGAAGGGAGGAAGAAGAAAAGTAGATGAGAGAAGAGAGACAAGATGATGAGGAAGAGTTATGGAAAGAGAAGGAAAGGCAAGAACAGGAGAGAAGAAAAATACCAACAGCTAAAAAACCATTTCAGAGATGTGTTAAATGGAAATATTTCTATAAACTCTCAAAGAACGGTACGGCACTTCCTCTCAGGTTTTGGGTGAACAATGTAACAAGGAATAATGTATAGGAATACCTTACTCAGTTGCTTAAGACGTTAATTGACAGCATGTCAGAACAAAAAAGAAACACAAAAGTTGCAACTGAAATATAAATCTCTAATTTCACTTTGACATTTTATAGACAACATCAACAGAGGAGAGAAGGGGCAAAAGAATAAGAGGTACAAATGAGTAACAAACATCTGAAGGAAATGTGTATGAAGCTTCAGTTTCCAATAATCAAACGCATCGTTGATAAATGGCTAATCTTGATTTTATAGATCATCAAAGAATGTTTTAGGAGCAATCTACATGCCACAGGGATCAAAGATTCATCAGAAGATCATTTAGCAAATCAACCCTTTCAACTGACTGATGGTGTCAGCATTGTTGCTCAAATTTAACTTGGGGCAACTGAGCAATAAGTATAGAACTTGGCATTTCTTCACATGCACTTTTTTATTATTTCCTGTTTAAGTCCTTGACGCATGATCGTCCTTAATTTGTCAACAAAAAAACAACTAAAAAGGGAGTACTTCAAAACATGCCAACAGGATTCTTTTAATACAACAACACCGGATTAAAATGAAACATTAGCTTTGAACCCATTATTCCCCTCTCTGAAACAACTATACGGCATTATGTACACAAATACAGCAGTTATGAGTTTCAAAATCATCTTTATGTGGAGTTTCACTGAGTCTTGGAACAAAAACTAAGCTATGCCTTGGGTGCACTGATTAAACACATTAGGAAAAAGGGGGAAAAAGTTATTTTGTGAGACTATAACATGATGTACAACCACCAGCTAGACAATGTTATATGTTTATTAATTTTTTTAATGAATTCAAGCAATGAAAGAAATAGATCTTGAGATAGAATTAAAAAAAACAAGTTCTAAAACATAAAATTAACAGCTTCTTGATGTATATAAATCCAAAAATATCCATTAACTCCATAAAACATAAAAAAAAAATATTATGTTCAATAAATAATAAAACATTCTAAGCCTTTTGAGCTTTTTTCTGAGCTTTTTGTAAAAGATAAAAAAATAGAGTTTTCAAAAATTGTAAAGAGAAAAGACAACAGTAATAAGGTAGTACAAGGTATACGTAAAACGTAACATCTGGTTTATTGAGGTGTGGACCAAAGCTAAGAGAAAGAAAATATGATTTAAATTATTTAAAAAAATAATCTGCCATACTCCATGTTTTACATTAAATCTTTAATGCATATTTTGAGCAAACTCTAAAAACATCACACACAAAAGAAGCAAACAACCCGTGTTATATCCTCTAGTTTTAAATGATTTAACCAAGCTATAAAAAGTGTAATTTCACCATGCATGCTGTAAAAAACATCGATTTTGGAAATTAGCACTGAGCACACACCTGAGAAAGAAGGATAGGACTTTGGGAATGTATTGCTATCCGCTGAGATGTTAATGTTTAGTTATCTCCTCTAGTATTGGTGGCCTTGCATGTAACCTGTAGATGCGGAGAAAAAGGAGCATCCTGGGAATACCTTGGAAGATGCTCACAGAAAGCAGCCATGCTGGTTAAATGTTAGCTAGATCAGAACCTATTATGGCTAATATTTTTCCATCTCATTTAGAGCATCAACTCTTTTTCTGAAAAAGAATGGGTACAGGAATGTTTTAAAATATCTTTCAATGCCTTAAGAACTTTAAATAGTGCATAAAAATGATGGAAAAACGCTGCTATTGCAACATGCATAATAAAACTTTGTTCACTAAGATTCCTTTTGGTGGGCCATCCCATCATTAGGTCACCAATAGCTAAACATGTCTGGAGCCGCCCCTGGTCTACAGAGTATAATGCTGTAACCGTGTTTCTGTGCGAATGAAGTTCCTAAATAAGAAAGCTATTAGCTAAAAACGTTGAACACATATAATATATTTCTACACATGACAAAGTGTTCTTTGAACCTGTCATTTATATAGAAAAAAAAACGGTCCCGTTTTTTATCACATAGAGTGTTGATTGATATTTCTAAAATACCGACGAACCAAAGTGAGAGAAAGATTCATGGAGCCCATTTCTCTTACCATATCATAGACGTTTAGGATAATCGGCTCGTTTGCCATCACTGGCATCAGGATCTCGGCCCCCTTCGTCCCTTCTTCCTCGCGGCTTTTTCCTCCTTCCTTCGGTGCGAGATCCAAACTCTCGCCCTCCTAAACCGTCTTGCCGCCGTCACTTTTCCCAAGTGGTATTCAGTTTGGAAATTCAATTCTAAAAGTTCTTAAAACGCAGCAGTTCCGATAACATAACCTATCTTCCAACATTTGAATGGCTTTGTCCAAATCCCCGCTGAGGGGGGAGCAGCAGCTGCGGACAGATGAGCCTCCTCGGTGCCGAAATAAAACCACTCGCTAAACCCGCCGGCTACCGGCGTCGTAAAGAGGGATATTTGTCCCCCATTTAAAGTGAAAATTTTTTTATCATCGTCCAATAACAGACACCATAATAAGCAACACCATTCTAAGATTTAAAAATGTAAATTTCCAGTGAAAGAAAAAACAACAAGCCGCT
This sequence comes from Jordanella pulchra, assembly GCA_034780135.1. Taxonomy (NCBI): domain Eukaryota; kingdom Metazoa; phylum Chordata; class Actinopteri; order Cyprinodontiformes; family Cyprinodontidae; genus Jordanella; species Jordanella pulchra. Next base: position 3,512 of record JAUZNJ010061122.1, read on the forward strand.
GCTACTGTGGCTAACGGCAGCAGGAGATGCGACCGTCGCGAGACGATTTTGGCTTTATCTGGGCTCGATTGATCAACTTTATTACGAAAGTCATTGTGGGTAATGTAGTTCATTCGAAAAGATCGTAGACGTCAACACAAAAAGAAAGAAAATTGACTTTAGATTTATTTAATAACATATTAGTTTAAGAAGAAGATATTTCTATGGTATGCTAAAGTAAATCTATTTCATAATTTTCTGCACTCACTGCATTTTGCCTGGTATAGGGACCAAATATTCCCCCTGAAATATGCCATCTAGCTAGTTGATGGCTAAAGAGACTTAATAAAATAGTAATATTAAAAATCAGTAATATGTGTTGTTTTCAAGAAAATGTAATTCAACCTTCCATCATTTATTTTGAAAAGTAACTGAACCATCAAACCAACAGGACGCACCCATCACCAGAAAACATTAAAAAAAATGTAAAAGTAAACACACGAAAAGCCTTTTTTTAAAGAAAAGAAAAACTTTTTACTGTTACAAATCCATGTAGTCAAGTTCCAGTCTTTCAGTTTGTAAAAAGCACCGCAGTTCAATGCAACATGGCAAATATTAATGAGAACTCATAACAGAGCACAGCTGATCAATATCAGCGCTGAATTTATGTTTCCTCTCTATCAGGGTCACAGGTATGGCTCTTCTAGATTGCACTCTTCCAACAGCTCTATTAAAGTCTCCTGATTGGAGAATTCCTGCAGCGAGGAGTTCATCTCGTTCAACAGATCCTCCCCCAACAGGAAGCTCTTGACATCGTGCACTGTCATGCCAATGCGATGGTCTGTTATACGGTCCTGGGCGTAGTTGTAGGTCCGAATCTTCTCCGATCTGCCTCTGGTGCCGATCTGGAAAAGAGACTCCAAGCAATGGGTGACACTTGGTCATTTTGGATTAATTGTTTTCTGAAAATAATTCACATCATAAACACCTTACATAAAAAGTCATTTATATTGTAAACATTTCTTAAAGATATCGCATTAAATTCAAATGAATACAATCTCACTTGGACTTTGCGCTGGTTGTAACGTTTACTGGTCTCCTCCTCCAGCTTCTTGCTGTATAGTTTTGCTCTAAGAGCTTTCATGGCCTTCTCCCTGTTCTTCAGCTGCGATCGCTCCTGTTGGCACTCTGCAACTAAACCTAAGAGACAAAAAGCAACATTCATGAAGCTCTTTGTTATGAAATGCTGCACACCTTTCATCATTTCTCTAGCAGATAGTTGTTCAATGTGAACCAAGCTTCAGAAGGCATTTTTTTTTTCTTTTCACAGTCACCATATGGATGCTAAGTGTGAGAGAATGCTAAAAGCCCAGAATTTTCTTTATGTTATATTGAAAACTAGATGCTTAATTTCTTTTTCAAGCTAAAGAGAGGAGGACTTGTTTGGTTTTCTTTTCAAAGTGTAACTTTTTTTTAACTTCGCTTTCCTGCTATCCATGCAGGCTTGCAAAACTCTGAGTTAGCCTTAATAGGATTTATAACAACCATGCAGTTGGTATCAATAGTAAAAGATTGCTCTATCCTGTATGAAGGGACAAATAAGCGGCAATGAAAGTTATGTTAAGCCATGTTCTTTAGTGTAACCAACACAAAAAGCTGTGCTTGGTTTTGAATAATGCGTTCATCCTAATTTTACCTGTTGGAAGGTGGACTATTCTGACTGCACTGTCTGTTGTATTGACATGTTGACCGCCAGCTCCACTTGCTCTTTTTGTCTCTATCCTGAGATCCTTTGGATTTATTGTGAAAGAAATCTAAAAACACCACACGGGATCAAAACAAATAGTGAGTCAGAAACAACCACAAAACTTCCTCTAAAAATCTACCAGATAAATAAATACTAATTCTACAAATGTAATCATGGCAGGAATGATAGAATTCAGACAAATGAGCAAAATCAGTTCATATCAATCATTAATCTCTTCAATTTTCATTATTTTGATATTAACTCCTGTTTCTATTAGTATGCATCATATTAAGAGAAGAAAATGTTTAGCTTGACATTTTTCAAAATGTATGGACAGTACGAATGAGCACAACAGTTTGTTCCTTGTTTGGGTTTTTTTTTTTAACCATTGATCCTTTTGTCTTATACCTCAGTAGGTTGGGGCAGAACAGCTACAGTCATGGTGCTGGTGTGCATCCTTCCCTGTTTTTCAGTCTTGGGAACCCTCTGAACTCGATGAACTCCAGCCTCAAACTTCATCTTTTTGTAGCTCTGAGGGCCGCTGATGCTGGCTGATGCGTGGCGCAGTCCGCCTGGTCAAATTTAGGCCGCAGATTAAGTACAGAGTTTCATATGCTTCTGATCAACTTAAAGGTACAGTGCAAAGTAATGAAATGAGACGCTGTCACTTTAGGTTATTTTTAGGTTTTAGCCAGGTTATTAAGAGGCTAAAAGCTAGGTGCTAGTCTATAAAGAGCAATGCTTACTTCTTTTATCCTATAATCACATACATTTTATTTAAAATCGATTTTATTAACCAGTAAAGTTACCCAGTTACATACTATGATGTAGAGGTTTCTAAACCATTAGAACCACCACTCTGGTTGTACACAAAGGCTTTCAGATTAAAGTTAAACAAAGTCCTGGAAATGCTTTTTCATCTCACTGCAGAGGAGTGAAAAGAAAGAGGGAAAGTCCAATATTAAGTTCGCAAAAGAACAAGAAATATCATATTTTTGCTTTTCACTATAATTTCCTTGTATATCAGAAAGTAACTTACTACCTACTACTACTACTAGTAGTACTGGATATTCTAAAAAGATTAGTCTCCATCATTTCAATGTAAAATGAAAGAATATGAATCAAGAAGTAAGAGGTCAAAATGTGTCACATTTCTTTCTTAAGCTTAGCCTGAAAATAACAAGACAAACATGAGATCTACTGACCTAAATCACTAGACATGCTCTCCAGTATGTCGAAGGACCAGCCTTGGTACTGAGCAAAGCCCTCATACATCTCAAACACCTTCAGGAGGGAGCACAGCAAACAGATGAAAATAAAAACAAAGTGGTTTTTCTTTTTTTCAATATGGCTGCAACAATATGTTATCTTGGCTCCAAATTGTATTAGTGGAACCGAATTTGAAACTTGAGCTTGACCAGACCTCAGCGGTGAACAGCATGGCCTCCTGACCACCGACTCCAGCTGTGACCTCCAACACCAGGTCGCTCATATCCGCCTCCTCCTCAGGAATTAGCAGCTCCAGGACCTGGACGGTCAACATGACGTAAACATTACAAGTTAAAACAACGTCCGCCATCATTAGCGGACACATGGGATGGTCTAGTTCCTGTTGCAGCGGTTGATGCGACCTTTTGTCTGAGATGCTGGATGTCTTGTGAACAGCTTTCTCTTTCCAGCTCAGCCAGTTCTCTCATTGATGCATCCTCATCTAAGAAGAAAGACAAGAATACGATTAAAAACAGAGAGAGGACACTGAACCCATTCTCCATTTATCCTGGAGTCTCACACACCGCTCAGGCCATGTTTTCAGCACTCCTGGTGAAAACATGTAAAAAAGTGAAAGTACAATAATCTCACAGCGGAAACACAAAAGGAACCTTGACTTATTCAGGTGGGGAAAAATAATATGGGAAGAATTGTAATTTTTTGTAAAGTTATACCTTTTTAAGTGGATAACAGGGTCAGGACACTTTGTTTTTCTAACTTCCATTACTGCAAATATGAGGAAAAAGGTGGAAAAACGCATCTTTAAAGAATGGTTGGATGTTGATCTTTACAAGCAGGTAAAAGTTAGTGGAAAACACCTGCTTGTCTAGAAGCTCCCTGATTAATTGGTTGTTAAGATATTTATTTTATTAACTCAATGAGGAATATCAAATGTCTGTGTAAAACCTAAAATCGTGAACAAAAAGAAGCAGGAGGAAAACTAAGCCTAAAATATCACCCTGATATTATGGTAGCAGAAACATTAGCTAGTTAATTCATGATTTTTACAAAATGTCAGCTTACTTAAGGTCCTATCAGTTTATCATAATGATTTTCACATTTCTTTTAAATTCATAGTTTCACCTTAACTATCACCGCAAATTCATTTTGAATCTAGATTCTTTTAAATCTCAGCTACAAATCTATTTTGAATATTGATTGGTTGGACTTTTTATGTGCTTCATATAGACATTTTAAAATATTACACTCCATCAGTTCATTAAGCTTCAATAGGTTTATCTGTAATAACACTAGATATTTAACTCTCACTTCTTTACTCTGTAATAAAAAATCTATTTTTTAAGTAGTTTTTTTTCACAGGCTTAAACAGAGTTATATAGAATATAATTCATTTATATTTGACATTTTTTCACATTTTTTTATAACAATTGTTTTGGATATTGCAGTTTTTTATATGGTTCAAGTAAGATTTCTATTCCGAAAATTAATTAATAAGAGCATCAACACATAATTTTGCATCAGAACTTTTTTTAAATACTACAAGAGATCATAAACTTTGTTTTGCCAATATTTAAATATAGCATGTTACCATTTAATGATTTCTTTTTTTTACTTTTGTAAATTCTTTAGACCACCTCTTCCATTTTTTTATATTTCCATTCACATACAAGATCCATGCAAACATTCTAGAAACCAAAGTAATAACATTCATGTTTATTAGAAATGTTATAGGTCCAGAGTCCAAACCTTGTGGCTCAGTCCTTGAACTTAAACAACTGCAGCAAAGCCATGCATAACGGTGACATGTGTCCAGAATAACCACTAGACAATATCTACTTAGCAACCATTTGTATACCAGGCATTCTCTCCTACCACCAATCTATAGGCTACAACTTTAACTTGAACTGTGTTCTTTGGTCAGAAGGTGGTTAGAAATGTGCTTTTCAGCAACAAACACTAGTTAGATTATATATCAAACTAAAGATCACCTCATGTGCACTCTGAAGTAAGGTGGAGGATCCATACTACTCAGGGCCTGTATTGTTTCCAATTAATCCTAGGAACCTTGGCAGAGTGCATGTCAATTTGAAACTCTTTGAAATTACAGGAGATCCAAAATAGCAATCAGATTACCTCTAACGACATAAACCACGATGGTCAAATAAACATAGAAACTGTTAAGCATAGAAACAGAAATTTAAATCCTGTTGAAAATCTGCTGAATAAGCTAAGGAAAAGAAAGAATAACAGAAGATATTAGTCTGAAACAAAGGACACATTCATTTTAAAACATCCCATATCCACTGATAACTACTAGAGGAGCTGAGGTGCTCTTGGACTGTTTTTTTTATTTTTTAACTTCCTTTAAAGACCCTGTTACCACTGCTAGCAGAAATTATGAAGGATGCGATGTACTCTTTTGGTATACACCAACCTTCAGACAAGGAGACGGAACAGCTCCCACATAATGAACACAGCTCACAGTTTGGGGATTCTTCAACAAAAACCTCTTTTGGGCTCACCTTTCAGGAGCATCTCAGTTTCTGTCATCTCTTGTTGCTTCTTGTCCAGCTCCTGGATGCTCTGGATGAGAGGAGCCAGCAGGGATACTTTAGTTCTCTTGGCCTTCTTCTCTTCATCGCTGCACTCATCATCTGTTGCACTGTAAGTGACTGCCTGTAAGCATTCGTTATATTCTTTCTCCAACTTTTTCAGGTGCTCCTGCAGAGATCTTTTGGCAAAAAGCTCATCCACCGACAGCAGCTTCATCATCATGACTGGTTTACCCGTATGAAGACGCCTTTGGGTTCTGATATATGGAGTGAAATGGTGAGGGTTTCGAAAGTGGGTTATCCACTCATTCCCTCTCGAGAGAAAGTTCACAAATCTCCTGTGAGCCATTTTATGTCACCTAATCACTCTGCTAATGTAATATTAAAGCAATCACATTTCGATTGCTACAGTCCGGGGTTATATTATTGCACTAGTTTACCTCATTAAAATGCCATTTTTGTTCTATAAAATTGTATTCAAAGCAAGGGTGTAAAAAAATACATGTTAATTTGATAACCTTTCTATTTTTCAGGACCGTTTTCCAAACACCTGTCAAGATTTAACTACATACATTTATCGTTATAATTACGGAAATATCTAATAAAAGAGAAAAACTGATTTGCACATTTGTATTTACGCTTTGGTTCAACCCAGGAAACAATGAATTTGCAGCGCTAGAAAAACAACTAAAATCTACCGTCAGCGTATACATGTCGTTGGAGACATTACTATGGTCCTAACAAGACTAACTTTACCAATTATTTTATATAACAAACTTTCAATAAATTTCTCCTCCACACTTTCTACAATAACGCAGCTCCTTTACCACCTTGCTAAGGGCGCAGACATGTTGACAGTTGTACGCATGCGCAAGAGTCGGGACTTTTTTAAACTGAGCTGTTGTGTGCCTCCCTCTAGTGGCTTTCAATGCTCACTGCAGCCCTACTGAGCTATTGGGCAAAAAACAGACAAAAACTGCAATATTTGTACTTATCAACTTTACTGTAAGAGAGCTATAAAAATACATTGAAACTCTGGAATGAACAGTCTAGTGTTTGGTAAATACAGTCATTTTTTTCTGTAATTCTAAGCCGAAACACAGCTGTTCAATGAAGGCCTCTGAGGTTGTTTGGAGAACTTCAGCATCACTAATGGAAATGCTACATAGCATGGGGATGAAGTGTATTCCAGAGGTAGGTTATAACACAATATCTGAACATCTCACAAAGCACCATTATCTCAAAACAGAAAAGTGTAGCAGATCTGCTTCTCGTCTGACGTTTGGCATTTTGCTGCCCATGCAAGGAAATTATTAATCATGCAAAAATCTAAACTTTAGAAAAGGGACTCTGGTATATACAGAAAAACTGTCTTTAGTATGCTCTACGGAAAGGTGCCTTTGATTGAAGGGTCATGGAGCTGACCGTTCAAAAAATGAACTGATAAATGAAAGTCAACAAAGTCTTATTTAAAGAAGCTATCTATGTGTGACACAGCAAACATATGTATGAAGGTTCCCTAGTCATATAAGGGCCAAATTAAAACATTTTTTAACCAACATGCAAATGATTATAAGTGACAGAAAACACCACAGGCTGTGGCAATGTTTTCTTTTAGCAGAGTTTTTGTTGTCTTATTTTGTTGTCCATGTGTACAATGGATCCACATCTTGGCTACATAGGTCATGACTGGGTATTAAAGATGAAACGCTTTGGTAGCTTGTTTTACTAAACTTAATTCTGTGAATTGGTGTGCAAAATATACAATTTAAAAAGACTATTTAAACCTGTGAATTAGGTTCTGAACAGGAAAGGGAAAGTGCTTATCATTAAATTAGCATAGAGGCACTTCAGTATTCAAGGGTTTCTTACAAACACATGAGTAATCATTAAGTTCGTAACCAAGATTTTAATGTGAATTTAACCACAATGCATTTATACCAAAGTGAAGTCAAGACTTTAAAAAGAATTGTAAAATACAACATGAATGGAATAGCTGCTTATCTAAACTCCACCCTGTTACCATTTCCTTACTGTCTGGTTTCAGTGAAAGAGTCACTTTGCACATTCCAGACAGGGGTGTGAACTTTTTGCCCCCTCCCCACCAAAAGTTCTCTTTTACTGTTTCTCTTACACAACGTGGCAACAGTTGTTTTTCAGGATAACATTTAAGGTCTGATAAAATTAGAATAGGTAGATTCTACTGTGCTGTGTACAACATCACTCGCTCTAATTGTTTAAACTATAGAAACAAAATGCTGAGCTTAAAGTTTTGCTTTACCCTTATTTTCTGAAATATACCTCTCTCTACATGCCATTATTGGAAAGCCAAAGTTATCATTAACCACTTACATCCTCCTAATTAGTTCTCAGACATGGCTTATTAATACTTTCCTCCCTAAAGTATCTCTTTTTGGTGCCTTTCACCACTTTCCTTTCCTTCCAAGCTTCTGTTTGGAATTACATGATTATTAAAACATCTTAAAAGTTTTATTTCTAACTTGAATAGTTTTGGTACAATCCTCAGCAAATCATGGCACAATCCTCCTTATAAAATTATCTTTTCTCCTTCTCAAGGTCTGTCTTTCTGCCCTCAAAATTACACTACATAGCGCTTGATTTAAATCATTAACAATAGCATTAATATTGACCTTTTCCATCTCTTTATTACAGATATAACTGAGTCTATTCCCACTTTACTTATCTAAAACACCAATCTCCCACTACTGTGTATACTTTCTCAACACTGATACAGTTTAATCACTATTAAGTGATGATCACTACCTACTGCTGCGCCTGTATCAACCTTCCAAAAAACTCCTTGCAACTGACAACTGATACGAATGTTAGATTCAGAGCTGACTCATTTCCATCTCACATGGTGTCAAGCAAGTATTTTACTTTTATTTTCAGTTGAGTGGTGATATTAAGGGGTTCGAGTTAATGTTGCAAGGAGGAGGGGTGGGGAAGGGAACTGCTTGAGTTTGCACTAATTTGGAATCTTAATGCGGGTCAGTTCATTTCTTTAAGGAAGGGTTAGAGAACCTAAATAAGATTGTCCATTGTCCAACAATAATTTGAGACCACTCTCCTATGTGCTGCTCTTCTGGCTGATCTCTCACCTTATACTTGTTTAACTGTTTCTGCAAATGAAATATTATTAGCAACCCTGACTTTTTGAACTTCCACTGCTTTTTTCCTTGAGTTAATTCGGCTCGCATCCCTCTTCTCCACATCTACCTTTAGATCTCCATCCTGAACTGCCTGATATCCAAGTACTCATCATCGTCCACAAAAACTCTTTTTTTATTTTTATTAGAGGTTCAAAATACATAAAAGAACAAAAACAAGACGTAAGAATGAAAATTATTATATAAGAATGCAAATTATCAAGTAGGATAACAATACAGACAATGGAAATAAAATCAAATGAAAAGTAAGGGGCAAAACCATTGATTTACTTACAAAAACAAAAGTTGTTTTCTTTGCTATCTGCTGTGAGATTACTCTCACAGTTTTCCTTTTTATTATATTATTTAATTATGGTAAGTAATCAATTTTAAATTCGTTAACAAAACAGGAAAATAGGGGTTAAATCCTCTCCACCTATTGCAGTGCATGTTGAGTACGGTTTCACGTCGGAGTAGAATCCAGTTGCACCACGTCCGCTCAACCTAAAATCTAATTGGTTGATGCTGCAACGCGGCAGCTGTCTGCTGCAACGTGATTGGTCTGCGCCTTTGCGCACGGATTTCAAATAAGAAGCAGAAACGGGCGGATTTTTCAGATAGAGGATTTTAATTTTGTGAAGCGGCTGTCTGTTGGACAGAGAGAAACGTGGATAGAGATTCAAGTACAAAAAGGGGATACTTCCTCGATGTCATTTTAGAAGAATACTCAAGGTATGGGTCTTTGTTAAATAAACTGTAAGCTAAAGATCGACATTTTATATTGTTATCGAGACAGTTTCGGATTCTGTTAGCAGGGCAGTGTGTGATTAGCTCCGTTGTTTTTGTCTTTTTTTGCCTTAGTGAGTTCGTGTACTAAACACAACATCGCAAACAACAACCGATATTTAAAAGCGAGCATCATTCTATACTGTGTGTTTGTGTTTAGCTAGAATCTTAGTTCCATGCTACTTGTGCGCCAAATGCATCCGCCCAAATACACATTCCCATGGGAGAAGTTATTGAATGCATGATTATTAAAATCCACTAGCCAAACGCAAAGCTTATTTTCTGTACTATTATTCCATTGGGTTAAAATGTGGTAAATATAAAAAAGTTATTAGTCTACGTCATCTTTCCGCCGCCAAATCCGCATCGCGCCAAAATCAACCTTGTTTTTAAACACAGTGTACGGTTTGATTATATAGTCAATGCAAACGAGAAGTTACTGTAACATTTAATGTATATAATGCACACTTATTTTTTTATTGTAATTAAACCTCTTCTGTAGAAGCCAGGCTTTATGATGAACCTTAGTCACGCTCCACCACACATACAGGCCTGACATTACTCCTTCTGTCTTTGCAGGGATCAGCATACTGCTCAGTTAGAGCAAATGTTTAATTATAAAAAAGTAACCATGAAATGCCCCACAATCAAATCTACAAAGGAGACCACGATGGAGAAAAGCTTAGCTGCTGCAGAGCCTAAGGTGCTTTACCCTAAAGATTCCCCAAAGAAAGAGCCAGCCATCATTAAAACCCAGGATTCCCCAACTGGAGTGATCACTGAGCTGTTTCCTATCAAGAATGACACCAGTACAGTTCACAACAAGGAAAACAGCACCAGCAGGGAGCACGATGGGATCCTAGATGAATGTTTTGAGGACAGCGGTTACCTATCTTTGCACAACAGTCAAATTGATCTCCATGTAGATGAAGAAGATGAAGTTATAGCTGGGACATACCGGGGGAAACCTGTTTCAGCAAATAATTCACCTTCAAAATGTCAGGGATGGGCTAGACCCAGCCTTCCAGGGACACTTTCAGTTCTGACACCTGTAGATCGCCATAAAAGGACAACAGGGGCTGTGTCGTCCACCTCAACCAACCAACACGTCAGACCCAATCTGCCCATTGTACGTTTCCAGCAGGCTGTTTGTGAAGAGCTCGCTAAGAGCTACAAGAAGAATAAGAGGTAATGTTTTAATATCGCATGAAAATTCCACTTTTTGATGCAGCTTTTATTTAATTGTATTTTAAGGGGCTTCTTTATGTTTAAGTTTAGTGAAAGCTGGATGTTGTATCTTTCAGGTATGACTGGAGTGTCATCCCAAAGATAGCAGAGGATCATCTTTTGGATCGTGTAATCGGAGGACAAATTGGCCTAGAGCACATCGACATGTTTGCATCTCTACTTGTGAGGAACATGAAAAGCATCCTGACAAACATCCTGGCCCTGCTGGGAGACCTGGACCTAATAAGGTAAGGAGAAAGACTTAGAACTGGCAAGACGTCTCTTTTTAACAGAATATGTTTTTGTTTTTGCTGTAACATGAGGTTGTTTTCCCCTTTTTAGATGTAGGCAAGTGAGCAGGACGTGGAAAAAGATCATATGTGAGGATTTGGCTGCTATGAGGAGGTGTCATCAAGCTGAGCAGACACTCAGGGTGAGGAAATTGATACAAATGGCCAAGTAATACAAAAACCTGTGGGTGAATGTTCTGTGCCTGTTGAAAGGTGTTCCTGGTGATTTAAACTTTGTTTATGGCATCATCATAACAGATTTGAATGCGTTCTGTCACAGATCAACAGATAAATGTAAAAGGAGAGTCAAGGTGCAGGATTTTCATCCTTTTCCTATTTAAAAAATGTATTTCTTTCTCTTACTGAAATAATATATAACCTGTTTTTTTCAGAAGCGACACAATTATTGATTAAACTCTTCCTGCATGTAAACTGATAGTGAAAAAAACCAGGATCATGAGAATCCTGAAATCCGTCCGAATGAACAGATATAAAGTTGGTGACAACATCTAGAGGGAAAGCGTTTCCTCAAAGCTTTAAGGGAAGATGGTTAGAGCCAAACAAAAGGCTGTCTTTAGAGGAAACTTATTGGGAAGCAGAGGAAACTAGGTTGGATGTTGACCTTTGCAAAACCAAAGCTGATGTCTTTACAATCTTCATCCAATCTGGGATCCTTTGGATAATTGATCCACACAGTTTATCTGTAGACGTTTAAACAGCTAAGCTGGTAAAACCATATCTTTATGAAGCTGTTGAAGCATGAAGCTGTTAAAAAAAGGGGTTATACACCATTAATGAAACATTAAACACGGTCAGCTTTCAATAAATGACTGAAATGTTACAAAAGCTTAAAAGGAAAATGCACTGTAGCGAGATGGCCTTTAATGTTTTACACTTTAAGCCTGCTAGATGTGTTTCCATGCTAATTAATATAACTTAACATTTAGGAGTCAAGAAGCTCTCAGAAGAAACCTGCAAGGGGTCTGACGAGAGACCTCGCTACGTCCAGGGTGGTGCTGTCCTGTATGCAGACTCTGGCCTCTTCCAGCACCCCGGCTTCATCTGCACAAAGCTGCAGGACAACTAGACGCACTGCTACCTCACGCTTTAACGAGTACTCACAGGTGAGTCTTAATCCTAGCTTTAAATTATGATAAATTTTCCACATTTTAAGCTTTCAAACTGATCATCAATCCAACTCTTTTATAGGCTGCAAGCAGTTTGAAGCAGCACGAGTCTCTGCGCTCTTGCAGGCGCTGCGGCTCGCCTGCAACCCATTCTGCTGAGGTTCAGAGAGCCACTTGTACTCGTTCCAGCTGCCTCTTTGACTTCTGCACCCGCTGTCAGGAGCCCTTCCACGGATCCACCCCCTGCCGAACGGTCCAACCCCACACGCACTTCAATACCTCCAAGTCTACTCCAATGATCGCAGGGGGCCCTCGCAGCAAAAGAAGCGTCAGGCGTTTATGATAAACGTTTATTGCGGCTTTTAATCAATGACTCTTTTAACCAAGGCGGACATTTCTGCTACAGGGCTCTTTCCAAGGACCCCTCTTCAATCTCGGACAGCTTTTATGAGCTCAGAATGAGAATGGCATCACTGACTGTTTCACACCTCAAATGAGATAAGCACCTAAAGCACTGCTGGGCCAATCTAGAAACTACCTTGAAATTTCCTTGTTGCCTGTGAGCAACTGTTTTATGTATGTCTTTTTTTCCAAAAGAGATAATAAGATATAATTGTATATTTGTATTGTTTTCAGAGGTAAATACTCTTTATTTTATATTATTTGACCATTTTTTTGTAAATAAATATTAATGGTAGTTGGTCTTGTTCAGATTTATTGCATTTGTATAATCTATTCCTGTAAATACATTTTTTTTTCATAGAAATGTTCCTGTGTGTTGTGGTTTTTAATCCTCCAAAGCTTCAAAAAGGGACATTTTAACTCAATCCCAGCTTAGATCAGTGTGAATTATGCCCATCTAAGAATGTGGACACTTGGTTTTGCTGCTTTTCTTATGAATATTTAAAACAAATGAGACATAGAGGTTAGTTTTAAAAAGTCACATTTTAATCTTTTTTTTTTAAGGCTATTAAGTGTTTTAATTAAATCATAATAAATTAGACATTAGCATTGTCCCTCATGGTTTTCAAACTCATTTTATTGATAAAGCAAATATGTTTTATAAAAGGGCTTTTTGACAAAAAGTTTTTAAACTTAGTCTTCTAAA
>JAUZNJ010061133.1:0-21289 GCA_034780135.1 Jordanella pulchra
CACAGTTTAATCCGGCAAACTAGCTTTCCACACCCCCCCCCCCACACACACACACACACACACACACACACACCCACCCCAAGCCCCCTGTGTCTGCTTCTTCTCGGTTTCTGCTGGTTTCCAGTTTTATTATTAAAAACACACATTGCTGCTCTCATAAATAGCGACTGGCTGTGCTAATGGTCCCCCTTTCAGAATAAAAGCCTGGAAAAAGCCAAATACCTCCATCATCGCTGAGGAAGGCTCCCCTGGGGGAGGGAGGGATCCTGCCCCATCTGCTGATTGGTTTAGGAAAGTCGCGGTCCGCAGTCCGAGTCTCCTCGTTGTAACGCCAGTACCTGCAAACAATCAACCATTAATGCCACCGATGAGCAGTGATGGTTGCTCCCCTTGGCCGCTGTGTCACTTACCTGTCTCCACTGAAGAAGTACGTGTACTCATTAGGCTCCCACCAAATAGCTGTATCAATCTTATGTGTGGGAATTCCTCTTCCATACTGATAGAGGGGCTGCGGATACCCAGGCAGCACGTCAGCCTCTCTAAACAGCCAGTATTTATCATCTGCAAGGACAGAAAATAACCTATTCAGATGGGGAGAAAGGTTAGCTAGTTTAATATGAATAATCAAATCAAACTTCTCACCAACTAATCATACAATGAGCAGCTGCAGACTGACCCAAATAACTCTCTACAGACTGACCCAATGACCCAAACATCTATTTACAGACAGATCCAAGCTGGCCCAGTGACCAATGGCACTTCTAGACTAAATTTACCAGGGGGGAAGGGTGGAAAAAAAATAAAGGACAACACAGATAAAAGAACGAAGCAAGAGCACGTTTTTTAGTTTATGAAGTGAGCCACAAAACTGTAATTTCAGTAATTCTTAAAGATGTAATATTAAATTGGTCTAAGGGCCAAATCACCTACTGTCAGTGCATATCATCATAAGGAACTGATTTAGTATTAAACTGCAAGTAATGATCTAAAAAAAATAAAGTTTCTCAAAACTGCTTTATTTGCCCTTAATTTGAGCAGGTAAATAAGTTGAAAGAATTGGTCCCTTTAAACGAAATAATTCAATAATATGGTCTTGAAGATAATTAGATATTAGATATTATGCACTTGTAAGAAGAGAATGTGGATGTTTTTCTTATTTTAAATGTAAATTTTCTTATTCTACTGGCAAAAGTCTCATTTACCTGCTTGAATTGAGAAAAAAAATACAGTTACTTTAAGAAAAAATTACACGCTTAGATTTCAGTTTTGCAGTGTACTCACTGGCACAGCAGTGATGCTGCACTTTGTTGGGTGGAAATCAAAAAAACACAAAAACTCTGACCAATTGGTTGATTTGGCTTAACAGACCAGCTGTTTGGGAGTCGTTGCCACTCCACACCTGAATTCAAAGGTTGCTCTCTGTCTGCTGACAGTCAGGAGCCCACCTGCCTGCAAGGCCCATCAGGTTGGGTCTGAGTTGGTGACAGAGTTTTAAGGCCATCGGGTTCGCATTTTAATTGTGCTGTCTCACGTATATGTGCAGATAAGGAGGGAAATATGTTTAAAATCACAGATTCAGCAAGCCGTTATGCTCATTAAAATTCAGCACATGGAACAAATTTCAGAGCATTTTTTACTACTTTCAACGAAAGCAGCAGTCGCACTAAAAATGTGCTGGACAGAACCCTGGGGAAGAAAACCCAGATGTCAGTTAAAGAATAATTGGTGACATTTAGCGTAGTGGGCTGTTACGTTTTAATATGGTGGCAAGAAGTCTGAATCAATCTTTGGTTAAAAGAATCCATCTTTAGGTATCGAGATGAAAATCGACTCAAAACTTTTTGTAATTTTCAATGGTCACAAGGCTACACAGGATTATTAACAAATAAAAACCTGAACATAACTTTTTAGCATCTGGAGGTCAAGATTTGAAAAGCCAATCACAGATCAGATTCAATTAAGGGAAAAGGCTGCTTCACTTTTTTTAGAACTTGGTACATTTCTAATGAAACAGTCTTCAAATGAGCTGAACATAGAAGATAAGCTGAAAAGCGAGAATGTCAAAGCTTCTGACTGTGGTTTGATGGAAAACTAGTATGTTCTGGGTAACAACGTTTGACTAAAAATCAAAACAGCAGAATTCTGTAAAAGTCAACACCGCTTCTTGATCAAACTCTTGAGAAAAAACCCAGAATCATTATAAAAGGGTCGGCTGCTTGCAGAGTAGAGCAGAGAAAGAATCTGATGCAATCCTTGGCCTCCTCTGCTGAGGCCTTCTGGGGCTCAGCTGCAGGGTTCTGGCCCAACAACAGCTGCCACACTGCAGAGGCCTCATTCAGAAAGCACTCGCTGAACTCATGCTCACACAAACACAAAAAACTGCGTCGCAGTCTGCAGCCAGCAATCGCTTGGCTTATGAGTTCCCTCCTCTTTGAAAGACTGAAAGATTTCGGGGTGAGCTCATTTCCTCATAAATCAAGCTCTGTGCTGAAAAGTGCTGCGTTTGCACAGTTTCCAATCAAACCAAAGCATGGCCTCATGATTCTCTGCTCATTTGTGTTCGTTGATCACTAAAACTTTTCCACTGTGGCGTCAGTGAGGCGAAGCAGGAGGAGAAAGCAGCTGAAACCTTTAAAGAAGACAAATTTGCCATCGTGTCGCTCGTAGGCTGCGTCGATGTTGTCAGGGAGACCCTTCCAGAAGACGGATATCGGCATGGGGTAGTTATCTATGACCCGGTTCCTCCGAACCCGCCAGAACCAGCGTCCCTGTAAAAGCAACCAAAGTTAGTAACCATGTTTATTATTCTGTTTTTATTCAGCTGTTTTAGATTTTGAAAACAGAGTTTACCTTGAAGACAAACATCTCCCCGCGTAGCATGGTCACCGTATCAAAGCCCCCATCACAGATGTTGGGGGGCTCTGTGTCCGGGACCTTGGGGGGCCTGGGTGGAGGTGGAACGTCTCTCCTGACAGGTGGGGTGACAGGGTCTGGTTCGGGTCCTGGTTTGGGCCCAGATTTGGTGGGGGTAAATGTGGGCGGGGCGAAGGGGAACATGGGGCTTGGATCTGGCTGGGCTGGGGGGTCCAGGTGGCGTTTGGTCGGGAAGGGGGATTCAGGAGGCGAACGGGTGGGTGATGAGGAGAGGGGTTCATCTTCAGGAACGCCAGGGGAGGTGGGGGAGTTGTTGGGCTGATCATCGTGGGTGGGAGGAGTGGGCTGAGCATCAGAGACCAGAGGAGGACCTATGAAAGAAGCAAAGGAGGTAGTTTAAGGAAGGAGGTTTTTCCTAAAAAGGGCCCAGAAATTTCTCCAGAATTGACTTTAATTCTGTAGAAGTTCTCTGGAAACACATTTCTGAAGCCATAAAAAGTTCAGCTTCTGTAAACATCAGTTCAGCAGTTTGGTCCATGCTCATTTTCAGCACTTTCTCCCCGTGGGTTCTCTCTGGGTACTCCGGCTTCCCCCCACAGTCCAAGAACATGACTGTTAGGTTAATTGGCACAACTGTCCTTAGGTGTGTGTGCATGGTTGTACGTCCTTGTGTGTCTATGTGTTGCCCTCCGACAGACTGGCATCCTGTCCTGGATGTACCGCGCCTTACACCCATAGTCTGCGGAGGTATGGATGCAGGTACACAAAATCTTAAACATTTATTTGCAAAATTTGCTATTCTTTAGGAAAAATGTCTCTTCTAGTTATTATTTCTGTCTTTATCGAGAGCTTTAACGCCCTCTTTAGGGTATTAAAGCCTCTGACTTTTGGAGGAACTTGTTTCATTTTGGCTCATTTTTACACCATCAGTCCAAGTTTTACATATTTTACATGCAAAAACTCATGTGATACATCCATAGAGGAAAACAGCCTAGTCAAAGTCTAGACCTAAATCCAACATAGGCTCTGTGGAGACAGATGTTCTCTATCCTTTCTTTCTGATTTTTAGATGTTTCACAAAGAAGTTTGTCAAACTTTAAGCAGGAGGAGACAAACCACAGAAGACCTGCAGCTTGCAGGAAATCAGGGAACTGAAGCTTTCTGTGGATTTGTTCACTGTTCTAATCACTGATGCGTGATTAATGCCAGCTAAGAGCCATTGTTCTCTTCCTGCAGATATTTCCAGGGATCAGTCCAAGCAGCTGCAATAAGAACCAGTGATCAGCAGCTGAACAGAAGACCAACACAGTCAAACCAGAAGACTGGAGCTGATATATGTGGAAATGTGTTTTCCAAAACACAGTAATCTGCTCACTCTGTGACTCCACTGTTTAAGGTCACAGAGGTCATGGATTTGGCTGCTTTTAAAGGTCAGCAGCTGCCAGAATCAGGAGAGGAACAGGAATGGATGAAGTATTTTCAAACTCTCCCTGAATTGATCACTGAGTTCAACTTCTTCCTATTTCATCACATCAAATATTAGAGAATCTTTTATCTCCTCTTCTAGTAATCCGCTGCCCTTCCAGGATACGTACAGACAACTGATAGAGAACCTCCTTTGAGGAAGTGTGTCCAATAAACTGATCCGAGCTTGTTTGATCTCATTCATCTTTTGCCTCCTTCCGTTTCTTAATATTTATCTCAGTGGTTCTATGGGCCAGAACCAGCTGGATGTTACTCTTCTTTATGGTGTGAGTGAGCAGAACTGGTCTGTATTAAACCCTCTGAGCTGTCCTGAGCTCATCTCTGGTGGTCTGGATGCATTTATTATCATCAGACGCCATTCCTTCATCTAAGAACCTGCAAAACATTTCTGATTCCTTGAATCATTTCTGCTGTGATCTTCACCAGATTGTGTCTCTTAAATCTTTTAACACTGAATCCTTTCCTGTGTTAAAAAAGCTTAAAGAACAGTCAGCTGCTTGCAGACAGCGTGATAAACTGAATTATCGGGTGTTGGAGGTCGGCAGCAGTGGCTGCTCCTGAGATTTTTATCTGCAGGTGCTAAAAGGGGGCTAAGCATTAAACTAAAGGGGAATTTGTTTCTATAGTTTCTAATGAAATAGATGCAAACAAAAACAGAGGTGCATCCACTACTTGCAAGTCTGCAAAAGTCAATAAGGTGGATAAGGTGGTGTTCTGCTATTTGATTAAAACAGATGTGCAGAGTATAGTGTAATATGTGAACTGTGACAATTGATTTACTTCATTTTATTGGCTGGGGAAAAAAATCATAGAAATTATGTGAATTCACCAACGACATCTTGATGTAAGGTTTTAATGAGTCAATTAATAATAAATGTAGAATTACTTATAATTAATTAGTTAAATTAATTATAGTTGCACCAGATGATTGGTCGTCCCAGATAAATCCGAGATGAGAACCCCTACAAAGAATATTATGATAGAGATAGAACCCATTTAAAATTAAGGGACTGCAAATCATGTATGAAATGATGCCAAAAATGGCAGCAATACTAATACATTTCAAGTAATTTTGATGACTTTGTTGGACAGTCATGGACATGATATTCACACATAAAATAATAGAAAATAAATTAAATAAGCTTCTCACCGTACAGCTGCTGTATTCCTCTGATGTCGTCCTCATGCAGGCTGAAGTCCTGAGTGTCCATCCAGCGGTAGAGAGGAGCCATCATGGCGTCAGGGTCACCTGAATGCTCCAGACCCAGAGCGTGGCCGAGCTCATGCACCGCAACCAGGAAAAGGTCTACACCTACAGGACAGGGGATGGAGCCAATAAAGAGGAAATGAAATCCGTCATGTATGAGGAGGTTAGGCTGCATCAGGATGAAACAGGAAGGTCAGGATGCAGCAAACTGAGCAGAACCACAGAGAAACTGACCTTTTTGGTTCTCATTGTCCAATGTCCACGGCTCATCTGCATCAAAGTGTGTGTCTCCGCCAATTCCTTGTCCCGGATAGTAAGCATGGGCCAGCGACCCACCCTCACCGTCGAACAGAGACATATCACCATGGAAACCAGAGGCAAAGAGGAGCAGGATGTCGCTAAGCTCCACCCGGCTGCTGTTGGTGCCGCTTTCTGCTGGAAGCTCCTGGAAGCTGAGCGGCGTCACTCTTCTCCAGACGTCGACAGCCCGGCGGATGGCGTCATAGGTCCGCTCTGGGCCCAGCGAGGACGGGATCTGCTGGTTTATTATACTGGAAGAGAGCCATTCTTTAGCACTGGCAACAGAAAGCAGGTTTTATTTTTAGATTTTCATGGAAGGGAACCTGTATGTGAGGCGGTCTTTATCCCAACGCTGCCCGGCGAGGGCGTAGCGCTTCTTCCTCCTCTTCCTCGACTGGCTGACCCCCTCCTCAGGTCGTCTGTCAGGGAGGCCACAGCGAGGCCGCCGCATTGCCCTGCAGCCAGAAACACAATCAAACTTGTCTTTTAAATCTAGAATTAGGAGCAAAATTTGATTTATTACAGGTTTTATCCAGTGGCGGTTCTAGACCAAATCTGTCTGGGGGGCCGAGGTGAGCCCAGTGTTTTACATGGGGGCATTGAATGATATAAAAAAAAAAGCAATGGTTCATTGTTTGAAATATTAAGTGAACCAAAAAGCCAGTTGCAGCTCTGGAAACCTCAAATATAGCAAATAAAAACTGCAATCATATCTCAATATGACTAAAAGTGCAACAACTTCATTTTTTTTCATTCATTGTTAAAATAAAACTCATAAAAAAATAAAAACAAGGTACAAGGAACTTATCATTTACAGTTTGCGTGCCAACACATATTATTTATTTATCATAATTTATTTAGTATAATGTCTTTACTACAGGGGCCTGTTGGCCTTTTTCCAGAACGGTCCGTGGTTTTATCTGATCCTCCGGTCAGAAATGTTCATACAAGCTCCCATTTAAACCACTAACAGCAGGAGAAGAAGGCTGCTGGTCGACAAGAAGCTTCTGGAATCACTCAGGCTGAGATCATTAAAAGGGTTGGCCTCCCCACATGAGCCCGACTTTTGTGTTTACTTCATCAGTATTCAGCAGGGTGGAAACTAAAGCTAGCCGGCTTTATCCGCTCCAAAACCACTTCAGATGCATCAGTAGGATCATTGTCCTGTTGTAACAAGTGGGTCCAAGTTTCAGCCGTCGAGCTGCTTGGTTTGAAGAGAAACCGAAGAGTTTGGTGCAGTAGTGTCTAAAGTACAGCCTGGGGGCTATAACATATAGAGCAGCAAAAAAAAAAAAAAAAATACTTAAACGATCAAAATATTTTGTTTTCTCCTCATTTTTAATGATGTTTCTCAGAACATCCAACTAGGTGATTTGGGCCCATTTAAAAAATGTTTTCTGAGGGTAGAACTCTTTTGCTTTCATTCCATCCAATACGCTGGTTCCCCTGGCAACAAAACAGATCCACATCATGATGCAGCCACTACTGTGCTTACAAAGGATCCAGTGTTACTATGAAGAAACTACACGGTCAATGCAGGCCTCCCTTTACAGATTTTTATTGAGAATTTCCTCCATTTTTATGATGATCTGACACATAAAGTCAAGTCTGGGGTTAGAAATGTGAGAAAACTAAAGCATAAATACTTCAGCATACAGCTTTAAATGGTCGTGTTCATCTAAGCATGATTCATCACATGGTTCTTGCTAACAAATGTTCTGCAGAAGAAGTCGGAGCTTACGCGATGGTTGCAGGGTCCATTTCACCAGTCACCTCCAGGCCGTAGAAACGCTGCATGTCGCTGATGGCTTTGGATAAGATCTGAGCCGAATGCATGGTGGACATCTGTCTGCTGGCCTGGGACAGGTAGCCAAAGTGACGAAGCCAGGCCTAGGGGAAGAAAGTCTGGCTTATTCAGGTTATTAAGGTGCAATACTGGAGGCTGTTTTCATATTTCAACAACAAATACATGAGCAGGACAGCTGGAGGCAGCTGAGAGAGAACATTAAATGCTGGAGAGCCTCTCAGGAATTAAAACGCAACAAACAGAGGAGATAGAAACCAGATGGCTCACATCAACAATAAGAGCATTCCTGGACTGACAGACCAGGCCAGGGGGATGGAAATATGATAACTTGGTATTTTGGGCAAGAACTGAACTCAGTGAATCTAGTAAACATCCAGCTTTGTGTGGAAACACCTCCATGACGCAGCGAAGCTCGGCGGCTGCCTCGTTAAAACAACTCAGCAGCAGGTCCAGACTGCAGCTGGATCAGAACCTGTTTGTTGGCACACTGTAGGATGAGAGGGTGAAGAGAGCCTGAGACCTGACGGAGGAAAGCTTCCCATTTCAGGAAAACACATCTGGTACAGGGATGTTAACTAAGAACTGTTTCAAGACATGTTTTTTTTTTTTTTTTTAAGTATTCACCCCCTGTCAGATATTTCTGCTTTGATTTTTTTGTTCCTCTTAAATGTTTCAGATAATCAGAGAAATGCTAATCTAGAAAAAAGAATCCAAAAGAAAAACAGAAACCAGAAGAACACAAAGCTCAGCAGGCCTCCCTGCCTCAGCTAAGGTCAGGAGGACCACCGCTGATCCAGAAGAACATCTCGGGTCTAACATGGTACCTGTAGTGTGATGGTCTGAGGACAAGGATCTAAAACACAGCAGCATGTCCACCTTGGAGTGCCTCACAACAACAAAAAGGTTTTAAAGATGCCTAGTCTAGTTATCAACTAAATGTGATTGAGATGCTGATCTCAAACAGGTCGTTCATGCTGAAAGACCCTCCAATACTTCTGATGAAGTCCAACTCTGATCCTTGAGGGCCGGGCCCTGCTCCAGAGGTGGATAATCCAGGTCCAGAAAGTAAAAGCCCTTTACAGAGATCAGAACCAACCATTTGCATTTCCATCTCCATAATACAGACTGATTACCTGAAGGGATATCATCTGGTTAAGTAAACAGAATGAAGGAAAATAAGACAAGGTTTTTACTTTCTGGACCTGGATTATCCACCCCTGCCCAGATCCAACACATCTGATAGAAATGAAAGATTCACCCCTTCGGTTTGTCAACAGAGGCTTTCTGGTTAATTAATCTTTAAGCTCAGTTGGGCCGGTCCAGAACAGCACCTGAAAGATGCAGAACATTGGTCCCAGAGGACTGACTCTGGGAACCACTTCTTTAAAGAACAATGTTGATTAATAATAATAATAAATTAATTAATAATCCTTCGGACAGGTT
The DNA here is from genome assembly GCA_034780135.1 of Jordanella pulchra. Taxonomy (NCBI): domain Eukaryota; kingdom Metazoa; phylum Chordata; class Actinopteri; order Cyprinodontiformes; family Cyprinodontidae; genus Jordanella; species Jordanella pulchra. The sequence goes on from JAUZNJ010061133.1 coordinate 9,117, forward strand.
CTTCTTCATCGAAACATTCACCTCTTCACTGACACTTGTCTGAGGAGTTACAAGTAGACTCAACCTCGTGAGCATTAGATTATCTTCAATCAACATGGTGAAGATCAAACTGGTTCTTCACATGCAACCAGTTCATAGAGAAGAGACAAGACAAAGGAGAACCTGCCGAGAGGACTAACTTCACTGTTTTTATTCATATTTATTTTTGTCAGCAACAACATCCATCTAATTTAGTCACGAAAGGCATCAGCTGGTTGTTTTATCTCATAAATCCCGTGAAAACAGTCTGATTCTGGGCGGAAATGGTTCGGATCTGGACTGATAAAATCTAAAGGGGGTCCAGCGGTTCTTTCCTCGGGCCCAATTGGCAGATCAGGGTCAGCTCACCTCAGCGTTGAAGCTGTCTTCATCAGGCATCTCTGCGCTGAAGGAGACCAAACACCCCGAGATGATAATGATGATAAAGTGTGTCCACAGCTGCTGGGGGGACATCTTCCTCCCCAAACCTGATGCGAGATGATGGTGATGAAGATGAAGAACTTGCTCCAACAGCAGAAGACAAAGCGCTCTGGTTTCTTCACACTCCTCTGCAACAAGTGGTCATCTCTGACTGACAAGGTCCGATCTGCAGATGATGGACCACACACAGGAGCATCTACTTTAATCCATGGTTACAGGCAGGACAGCACGTCTCTAGGCCCGGTTCGGTCCGGTTCGACGATCGGCTGCAGATTGCGGGTAGAAAATCCAGCAGCAAACTCTGATATCCGAGCCGAGCTCAGATGAACCGGATCCTGCAAAGTTAAACAGTTCGTTTAGTCACCGCTTACAATTGGACATAAGAGAACCAATCAGAACCAATCAGAAATAATCGGTTGTGTTCTGCTCAAATACATTGTTACATAAAAAGAGTCGTAAAAACGACGGAAATTCCCGATTAAAGATGATAAACGATTTCAATGAGGGAGGTCTCCTCCCTGTATGGCAAGTCGTTCTATTATATAATCACACTCCAGTCACAATGAAATGGGCTTAAGTCCCCAACTGCTGAATGGAGAAAAATGTCTTGAGGTCTGGAGGTTCGGGGATATGGGCCAGTGATGATCTTACAGCAGCAGTAGACCCCACCAGGTACAATCAGAACTGAAAATGGATGCTACAGTTAAACCAGAACCACTAGAACTGGACCAGAACAGGTTAGAAAATGTTTTCTGGCTTGATGATTCATCTCAGGACTGATCCTGGCTGAAAAGCGAGGTCCTATTAAATCAATAGATCAGACTGGAGGTGGCGGTTTCATGGTGTGGGAGAGATTTTATTGATACACTTTGGAGCCCTCAGTGCCTAGTGACCCATAGTATTATAGGGACCTATAAAACCCATAGTATAACAGAGTTGTTGCTGGTATTCCATTAAATTCTTATTTAATATTTGTTAATCCAGTCACTGATGTCGGAATTAACCTTCTTGGAATATTTATACTTAATGTGTCCAATATGTTGAAATAGCTAAAATTGTTCAAATTTTTAAATGTATTTTAAAAACAGAATTTCTCTCTTTGGACTTTCCAAACTCATTACATGATTTAGCCTAAATGGGGAGGTTAAACATGAAAATAACATCAACATGGTCCGCATTTAAGAGATTATTTCTGGTTAAATGTTACCAGTTAAACGCTTTCTGGTCACATTGTTCGGACTGGATGGAGCATAGTTGACCCAAATCGCTAGAACTATTAAGTTCTTTGATCTTAAATGAGCAGAGACTCTTTGTTCCTGTCACTTTACTCACACAGAACCCTTCAGGATCTAACTTTTTGCCAGAGTAATCCCAAGATATTCAGTACCAGGTTGGACCCCTTTTAACATCAGAACATTCCTTAATTTAATCATGACTTGATGTCAGATATTCCTCAGGTGTTTAATCTGAAAGCATGATTTAGAGGGCTCACTGTGAGCTCTTGAATTTGGGGCCAATTTTCGAGTCTTAGCGAACTCTGAACAGCTGCCATCCCATTGACCTTCCCTCTATGATAAAATGGCTTGCCATACCTAATGAACTTCAGCTGTTTCACTGAGTATGAGGACGCCATCTGCTTTTTGTGACGTTTAACTGCAGCTGGTCCAACAAAACTTTGTCATTGTGTTTACACAGGGTGCAGCCGAAACGAAATTTCGTTGCATACAGCTTAGGTCAATATCCTGAGATTGCTATAGAAGTAGAATAGCAGTGCAATACTTCAAGCCTGAATCGAGACTTAAAACAAGATAATGTAAATTTACATGTAAAAAATTAAATGTTTGCTGTAGAGGTTCAACAAATTTTAGATTTCCTGATTTTAAGACCATGATCAAATTTGAAACACAGTCTTAGGATTCTCCAGAATGAGCTGGAGATCATCTCTGGATTAGCAGTTTGTCAAGTACCAGTGATCACTAGCAGGGAGAGAGGTTTGAGAATTCAGCAACATCAGCATGAGGAGCGAGTTTAACAGTTCAATAATGTCTTTTAATATTGTCAACAACAAACCCAACAAAAAAGGAATAAGATATTTAATCATTTTTATTATCTTCAACAGTTACCAGTTGATGGGTTGGAGTCTGAAGGAAAAAAAACTACGAAAATATATAATAAACTATTCAGTCCTGAAAAGGCTCTTGAAACCTCTGCAGAAGGGAGCAAAACAGAAACAATTGTTTATGCTGGCGACTGCAGGCGGATGGATGTCAGCGAACTTCCGGTTTTGTGATCCTCCTGCTGCCTGCCTTGGCCACAATGATGAGGATGGTGAGGAAGAAGCCTAAAGTCCAGACTCCAGCCACAGGAAGAACCACAGTCGTCAACATGCCTGAAAGTAGAGCATCTGCATTAAATCCAGAGAGAGAAACTGACGAGACAAACAGCTTCCAATAACTGAGGCTCAAAGAGCTCACTGGACTCTGGTTGGTCCGGCATTTCAATCCTAATAGGTCCGTATGACAAAAGGCCTCGGCTGGGATACTCCCTCGGTGCTTCTCGTTTACGGATCATATTACAGCTCTAGAAGAAAAACAGTCAGCAAGAGGTTCTGTAGTATTTCATGGTCTAGGGACAGTGAGTGGTGCATACAGCCTTGCAGGCCTCTGTGTCGTCCAGATCACACAGCTGCACACTGCAGTGCAGGTACAGCTCATGAGGCTCGGTGATGAAGCGAAACATGTCGAAGCTGTAGCGAACGGTTGAACCGTCACCATTCTGGCTGATGAAGGAGACTGTGTAATCGTCCACACAGCTGAGGAAGAGGAGGAACTTTAAGATGGTGGACACAGAGAATGGAAGAACATTAAAAGTGTTCTGACCCATTATGAATGAGGCTGTGACGAAGTCCTTCTGTAGAGTTTGGCTGAGGAGACTGCGTGGCCCAACAGTCATTAACTCGCAGGAGGAAGTAATCTTCAGGCACAGTCACAGCTACCTCCACGTACACCTACAGAAGACAAACAGGAGCAGGATGAGGTGTACTTTCTACAGCAAGGAGATGTGCTCCTCCTATATCGTAGGATCGTAATCTGGCAAGTCTTCAATGATTCCTCTTCAGTGTACGACAAGTAGGTCTGGACACCTCCACCCACAAGCTGAAACTTGCTGGATGATAAACATCGGATCCCTGCTGGCTTTTTACTCCCTTCTTAAAAAAAATCTCTCAAATAATCATCTGCTTTAGAAAGTTCAAGCCAGAAACATCTCTCCCCAAGCAGTCATGTCAGGTATAACGACCGCATGGAAATCTAGTTAAAAAGCTATCAGAGCCCAAAGATGAACTTTGGAAATGTTCTCAAGGCCCAAATAGCTCATTTTTTATACCTTCAAATCAGAAAATGCTCAATTCTTTCTTAAGATATATGAACCTTGAGGACATCTGAGCCCAGTGTTTGATCAGGAACAGAGTGGAGTCGCCTCACCTTGTGATTGAGCTCAATAGCTGGAGTATGGGTGTAGGCACTGATGAAGGTGTCGTCAGCATAAAGCAACATCTGTATGGTGGCCTCCATCTCATCTATCTGCATAATCATCTCACTGGTTATGAAGTAGACAAATTACCACCAGGTCCAAACTATTACAGGCCAATCATAATCTCTGTCAGTCAGTTTTCCTGAGTTACATTTACCTGGAGATCGGGGAGACTGGAAAAGGCAGGCTGACTGTTCTGACATGAGGATAGATGCATGTGAAGTCCATTTTAAAGTTTGAGTCTCGGATGATGTTTCCCTTAATCTGCGGCTCTGATTGAACAGTCAGGGAGTAAAGTAGGTGGGTTGAATTTTTCTGCAATAGAACAAGGAGTTAGTTTGGATCATGGATGACAGACATTGAGAAGATGTTCTCTGGTTTTACCCTCAGAGGTTTTCCTCCACAGGCCAAATATTTGTCCTTGGAGATCCGGAACATGTAAAACCAGGTCTCTCCAATAACTTCTCTCTGAGCGCGACAGGATTTGTTGGGCAAATGCAGCGCCTCCAGTGGCACTTTGTGGTACAAGAAGAACTCCTCTGTGGCTCTGATGCTCATGTAGTCTTTGCCACACATCACTTTAAACTGAGCACCTGGTGGAGACACGACAACAAGACCAGTTTCACTGACAGCCAGCGTATCTATGTCATTGTTACAAGCTCAGGTCTTCCAGTGTCCCCAAGTCACTCCAATTCAAAGACAGACTCCCTCAGGAAGGTTCTGTTCTGCTCCATCTCCATTTAGAGCCTCCATCTTAATTCCAGACACAAGGCTGGTTTCACTTCCACTCTTTATCTAAAGATTTGTTTTGTTTGCTACTAGAAAAGGTTGCAGAGAACCAGACGAGTCCCGTTTGTTGGTTTCAGATCTTGGTCGTTCTTAATTTTGGAGGTTTGCAATGAAATATTTTATTTAAACCAAAACCTTAATATCAATGATCAATTTAATAATTTCACCCACGCCTACATAGGATAGCTTTAATCAAAACACCTTTGAGATTGAGAGGACTCTAGCACCACTGAGTAACTGAGGGAGAAAACGGGAGTGACATATGCAGGAGAACGACAGAGCTGGAGCATCAATCCGCACTCTGTTTTCACACATGACCATTATAGAACATTTAGCTAGCTCCAAAAGGGTTCTCCCTCTGACATCAGCACACCGAGATGGGTTTTTCCTCAACAGAAAGGTTTCTCACTAAATCCAGCAAACCCACTCCCTTTATTCTTTCCACTCTGGCTCCCAACAGTTTCAGAGTTTAGTCAAAAGTCCTCATCTTGCATCCTAAATTTCAGGACCAAGTGTCCAGGCTGCTGAAAGTCATCATGAGTTATAATCTACTGTTTAATTAAACACATGGGAATGTTTTTAAACCTGCCTGCGGGCCCTGATCGGACCATCAGAATCTTTTATTTCCTTTCTCAAAGTTTTGGGGGAGGTAAACGTGGACCTGCAATGGTTCAACATAACTGATCCAAATCGTTTGGATCAGAGGACTGAAAAAAAAAAAAAAAAAAAAAAAAAAAAAAAAAAAAAAAAAAAAAAACCCATTTTCATTGACAGGAAACATTGATTTTAAGATCATCATGATCATTGACTACCTGTAGAATTAAAAACTGAAGAGCAATAACATTTTTAGATGATAAGTAATAACTGTACTAACATCTGATTGATGGTCCCGTTCATGCCTCACAAAGACTGCAGATAAAAAAAAAAAAAAAAAAACAGCTAAAAACTAGAATATAGAGCCTCAGTTTCATGTTTATTTCCTACATGATTCCCCTGATCAGTTCCACAGGTCTATAATAAACCCAATAAAAGCTGCAGGGAGGAGACCTACTTTGGTCGCAGCGGTCCGAATAAAAGCCGGGGGCGCATTTGCAGCTTCTCTGGTCTTCAGACAGTACGCACCGTGTGAGGTCAGTGCAATGCTCCACGTTGCATATTCCTGCAAATATATGGTGCAATGTATTACTTCCACACCAAACTACTCATTCAGAAATTTCTTCCTTACCTTCAACTCCAAGACACACGAAGCCGAGGAAAAGCCCCAATATCCGCTGATTAAAAAAAAAATATATATATATAGGCTATAAATTATTTTCTTTAACTTCGTTCTTTCTGCATATTAACACCTACCTTGAGACAGGTCAGCCTCATTTTCCGTATAAAAATCTGTTGTTTTCTATTTCTCCGCGCTGGTTTTCAATCCTTGACTCGGTCTGGACGCTCTCCGCTCCTCCAGACGTTTTCCACACCTGCAGCTTTCTAATCAGGAACACCTGAGCCTGTTTTATCAAGGCCAGACGCGCATGCTCCTTAAACAGCACACGGTGATAGCTTTACCGATTGGAAAAGCTGTTTACGAATATAGGCGTATTTATTAATAAGCGACAAATATTCCCAGAAGACCGGTGTATAATTTATATGGGGATGTCAAAAACAAAAACAGACAAACAGTGGAATGTCCTCACATTTTTTTTTCTCACATTTGGTGGCAGAAATGTTATTTAATTTGATCTATATTTATGTTAGATTTGCTTTTTACATTTAATATCTACATAAGGATGTTTTTTCTATCTTTCAATCTTAAATTTGTATATATCTTAAATCTAAAAATGTATCTTCTTAGATCTGTTTCTTAAAGGGACACAGTTGAAGCATATCTTCCAGATTAAGGTCTGAAATTTAAGATACGTGTTTAAATTAAAGATTTAGATTTAATATTTAATTTTAGACATAAACATAAAACTATTATGTAGACATGAGATGTCAAAATATATGGAACAAATATTTATAGAAATGATATTTAAATGTGGATTTTACATTTATACCTAGCGTTTGTCGCAAAATGTTTTGACAAAAGAAGCATTAAACGTAATTAAATTGCACTTAATAAAAGAAATGTGACAAGGAAAATTTTCTACTGCATTTTTATATTTGGCACTACATTTATTGGGTTTACAGAGGAAAGAACAAATAATGACCAACATAACTACAAAGCTGGATGTTCACAGACTTAAAAAACAAAAGTAGTTGACACAGTCATCACATCACTGAAGTGGGGGAGTTTTTGTGTTGCTGTGTACATGAAAGTAAGCATGTATGAAAACTAATATAACACAGCCTGTAGCTTCATAAATACATTTCAAGAATTAAAGACCAACCAGGAAAGTTGTCTTATCTTGTCACAGTGAGAAGCAGCCAATCAGATGCCAGGGCTTCTGATGAAGTGGACCTAGTCCCGCCTCCTTGACTTTGATGGTTGTGTGACAGCTGAAATTGATTCATTGTGTTCTTCAGCACAGGAATGTGAACATATTTATTAAATCGTGAGATAATCACTTCTTAATATAAAATCAATAGCTGAGGTTCATACATTTAATCTTATTAATTAAATTCCGTATTTTCAGTTTTAATCCTTTAATGACACATTTATGTCATTTTTTCATAAGTTGGTTATTTATTGTATTGTGGCACTTGTCCCCCTCATCTCTGACCCGGTTCTGGAATAGCCGATCCAGAGAGGTTCAGAGGCTGGATTATTTTAAAGTTGGGTTTATGATATTCCAATTAGAGGAAAGCTTTTATTAATTTCTCTATTTTTTTTATCATTTTAATTTCAGATCTAGATTCATTGGAATTAAAAATGTTTTACAAATTAAATGTATTATTAAATATTGCAGCTTAAAACGTTCTTAGTCCTGAATTAAGGGAACCAACAGTTTCTAAACATCCGAGTATTTCAGGCGGGTTGTTCCAGATCCAATGAGAGAAATTAAATATGTGATTATGAAATGAATTGAGGATTTTTTTTATGGCTCCCCAGCAGCTCTAAGGCGCATTTAGTGATTTAGATTACAAAATCTATCCTTTTATGATCATCTTTTTTTTAAACTATAATAAATAGATGTTGGGGGAAAAAATGACAAAAAAATAATCACATTTTAAATGCCATTTCATTTCACTTTTATTGGTTGCCATTTTTTTTAAGAGTTAAAAAATGAACTCAAAGAATCTTAAGTGAATAATTGTTATTTTTTAACCATTTGTGTGCTTTTCTTTAATTGAAGATAATTTATCAAACCATCTGAAATACCCTGATCCCTGTCCAGCCTGTGTTATTGTACCACAGACAAAAGAAGTTTTTTTTTTTTTTTTTTTCAGGTCAACCTTATGGGTCTGTGGAAGGAAATCAGAACACCTGCAGGGAAAACACAAAAGTGGGCCAGAACCTTTCAGCAAGAGCCAACTCTTCACAGCCGAAGGCCAATCAGACCATATTTCCAGACACTTTCCTCACTGCTATCTGGGTCAGAACCATTTGCTGTAAATGGGACTGAGCACAGTAGGAACCTCACTGAATGATGACACAGGTCTACAGAGTCTTCACCTCTCTGCTCGGTTCCTATGGAGAAACTTTCTAGGACTTTTATAAGAACACAGAGAACTGCAGGGACAGTTTGGACTGAGCAAAGCACACCAGCAGATTTAACCTGGAAACGGGTCTTTCAACATCACAATGGGTTAACACCTGACCACATTCAGGTTCAGTGGGCAATAAATCCACCTTCTTCCAATTCCATCTCTGTCAGACTTGCATCTGGAGGAAACCCAGTGGAGAAAGCTGAAGAGAGATCAGAGTGGAACTAGTAAGATTCAACAGAGTCCAACGGTTCCTTCTCTCTGTTTGCTCATTTATGGTCAAAACTTATCAACACATCCATTGTGAGGTTTTGAGGATGTTCCGTTTTAGTTTGCTATATTTCTGTGTCAGTAACCAGTTCTAATGATCGCAGCCCAGAGCTGATCTTCTAATCTGTCATTCTTCTGTTTAGAGTAAGACTTTTCAAGTCTTGACTTCACAAAGCAGACACACAAACTTCTTACAAAAAAAAAAATCCATTTTATTCACCACAATCCTAGTGAATAATTATGCAGCTGTTAAGGTCCCACATCCTTCTGGGTCCGGCTCTGTTGCTATGGGTTTTTTTTTTTTATCTGAATTGAAACCAACATAGAAACTTTATTTTCCCTTCAGTACAAACAACAACATGCAGCAGGTTAACAGCGGTTATATTTCTATTAACACATAAGGAAGTAGCTGAAGGACGGCTGTCCAGACCAACGTCCTGCCGCCTGTGATGCGGTGCCACCCTGGTGTTGTGAAATAGCCGGCTTATAGGAGGTGTCCGTCATCGGCCTGATTCACAACACCAGCTGCAGCACACGCACCTGAGAGGAAGATGATCCATCCTGAAGAAGAGATCCAAACATGGCGGCAGTTTACTCAGTTGGAGCACAGTGCCTCCTCCATCTCCGTTTTCTGTGTCAGACTGGGGGGAAAAAATGTTGCTCCAGTAGAATCGAAATGCAGGAAGGAGAATAAAGGTTAAGGTTTCAAGAAGTAGGTCCTACAGTAGATGGATCCTGACAGATTTTTTGTCTGATTAACCCTCCTGTGGGTGGGTCTCAGTGGGTGTAGAATGGTATTAAGTGATCAGCTCCAACTGTTGAAAAAAGTGATTTTACAGATTGAGCTGATGGATCTCCTGATGTGTTCATTAAATATTTCTGCCTGTTGTTGCCCTCAAACCTCCATCTTCTAAAACCAAACCCTGCAGGTCTGCAGCTGAAGCCAAGCAGCCATCTGCCAGGAGGACAGTCTGTCACAGAAACCACCGCCTGCAGCAACCTCAAGCCAATGTTATAAGATTTACTGCATCGAAAACATTTCAGTTATCTAACATCTCCCTTTTAAGGAAGCAGTCTGTTTAAACAAAGGTCTGACTGGTTATCCTCTATTATTTGTTACAAATGAGAACCTCAGACATAAAGAAGACCATTTACTCATCAGTCCATCAAAACCTGAAGGTCTGTAACTTTGGGTCTCAAGTCTTCACCTAAACAACCAATAAGGTGTGAGCTGAAAATCTGGCTTCTAGTAAAGTAGCAATTCCTTAAAACTGGGCTTCAAATTGTCGTTTTCTAAAGACTGAAATGCCTTTAAAAGGCTGAGCCTCTGATTTAGGATTTAGAATTTGGTGAAAGAGGAACAATAAAACCAAAGTTTTCGTCACATATTGGACAGTTTAATGATTAGGCTTTTCAAAGTGGTGACCAGGTCCTTTACCAGCAGACAACGTACAAATTGAAAAAAAAAAAAAAAAATCTGCCGAGAAACAGTACAGGGAAAGAATAAAAATAACTCATTGGCTAATATCACCACTGTGGAAAGATCTAAAAAATATCCCCAACTATAGTGATACTTCCCCTAGGTCAGGCATTCTCAAACCTGGCCCTTTAGGTCCATGGTCCTGCACATTTTATATGCATCTCTACTTCCACACCCGAATACCATTTTTATATTATCTCCTCGGTATGCAGCAAAGTTCACTAGAGTTCTGCAAATGACCTGATTATTTGACTCAGGTGTGTTAAAGCAGAGACATCTAAAAGGTGCAGGACAACGGACGCAAAGGGTCAGATTTGAGGATGCCTGCCCTAGGTTGTGATGATATCCCGCCTAGCTGGAGACAGGGAAAAATGTATTCCTCAGATCTAACTTAGCACCCCACTCTCATGGCCTTGACACCCGGGGCGAGACAAACGACAGCAGTAAGTAGCAGTGATTCCCACTGGGGTGTAACCCAAAACATGGGAAGTGATAATAAATTAAAACCCTTGGGTCTTCCAAGAAATATGTGTGGACAAATTTGAAACAGTCAACAGAGTACATGGAGGATGAAGAGGCAGAGGATTTTGTTCGATATTAATTTCATAACGTGATATGCTCTCCTGTAATTATTCAGCCCATGAAACCCTTGATCATTGGTTTTACTTCCATGCTACAGCGACAAATGTTAAATGTTTCATTTGTCACTGGTCAATTGGCAGAGTAAGATGTCAACCAGGTCTTTCAACGTCTGAAGGGAACGACAGCTCGAGCACCTGGTGGAGTCTTTAGTCTGTTTAAAGACCCGTGTTGACCAACTAAAACCCATCATCTTCAATAGAGAACTGGTGCGGTGTGAGGCTCCAGTCTTTGTAGGTGCTTCTCCATCATCCCAGTACCTAAAAACACCATCACAGACCCAAATGACAGCAAGCCTGTTGATCTGACATCTTTGGTATCGAAATCGTTTGAGTCTGGTGTCGATACGTGAAAAACACCACAGCCCCCCCACAGACTGTGCAAACAGGTTGGCGTAATATGTGGTCAACTTGGGCCTACTCTACATCCTGCACTACCATGACTACCCATGGAGACATGACAGGATCTTGGTGTGGACTTTAGCCAGGGCTTCAACTCCACTAAACCAGACATCCTGACAAGAAGCTCTTAGCTGACGGTGTTTGTTTGCACATGTGAGTGGTGGAAGCAGCAACAAGAGCGACCAGGGAGCAACGTCTCCTGTCTAAGAACCACTTAAGCTCCTTAAAGGTGTGTTCTCTATCCACTCCTCAAAACCCATCTAAGACGCTCCTGAAGTTTGCAGATGACTGCACCCTCAACTTCAGGTTTTTAAATCAAAATCCAGCACAGATAACAGCAAACAGTACCAACACTGCCTCCCCTTGCTTTCCGTAGCATAACCATGTCTACCGTGGATCAGTTCTGGTTCCTAGGATCCATCCATCCAGGTGTTCTTCACCTACAGATCATATATGAAAAAAGGTCCAGCAGAGACTGTAGCTCCACATGAGCTTCCACTGGAGGTCATCTTTTACACCATTATATAGTCCATCTGTAAATGGTAGAAATCATTTACAAAACAGGACCGGTCCTAACCGCAACTACCAGATCTGTAGAGAGGACAGTCTGAGCTGACCTCCATCCTGTGGGGCCAGAAGGACAAAGTCCTTGTTTTTTTGCACACAAACTTTGGTACTGAAGTTGTTTCTAATCACATTATCTTTGATCAACTTTAACACAATATTTCTAGGCTAAAAATAACATTAAATGTCCCTTAGTGGGGAGTTATTAAAAAAAAAAAAAAAAAATTACAAAGACTTAAAAACGTAGTCCACTATGGCTTTTAGATCTCCTTTTGCCCTCCGTCTATACAAACATCAGACTGGCTTAGAGAAATAAACTCATACTGAAGACAGCTGGAACTAAAGAGTTACAGCAGGTTTAAAATCCTGCAGTCTATTCAGCACTGGGCAATTTCATCTTTATG
>JAUZNJ010061144.1:0-27488 GCA_034780135.1 Jordanella pulchra
AGCCTTGTATGGTAATATTAAACAAGCCTAGAAGCAGCATTCCGTTTCCATATTTGGCAGAGCCAGATGTTTCCATGCTCCTGCTTAGAGGCCTCCAGCCTGCTGTGTGTACAGCCTGGAAGGAAGAGCATCAGAGTCAGCTAAAGGTCACAATGACATATGATATAATTTTGCTTCTATAAAACCAGTCTGTGAGTCACACATGACGGGAGGTGCTACTAAAGTGGGCTGGTCCCATTCTCTAAATCCAAGCCCATCTCTACTATTTAATACGAAACACTGACCCTCCACCTTCAGATCCACTTAGGAGACCCTGCGCATCTTCAGCATTTGCATCTTCTCAAAGTCTCACCAGCCTACAACATCATGAGTCGACAGAAGATTTATTTGCAGAAATTGGCCCGCTTCTTTCAGATCCGAAACAAGCTGCTCCGCCAGTCCCTGGCAGAGTGCCTCGGCACTCTCATCCTTGTGGTAAGTTAGTGTACATGTGGTCCAAGTGCTACTGAAGATGTTTACCTTGTGGGAAATTTTCATACTTATGAGCCAAACTGCAATGTTGTCGATACAAAAAAAAATGTGTGTTTTCCTTCTCATACACAACACAGATATATGTGTTGATATGAGTAAATAAATAAATACCCAACTAAAATAAAATAGCATTTTATTGAAAGGCAAGTTCTATATTCTGATGAAACAGGACCTCTGTACCTGTTTATATTCTTCTTCCTCTTACAATCCATAAATATGGCAGCCCTCTTATCTAACTTCTACACACGTAACACATGATAGCGAAATGAGACTTGAAAGGAAATTAATGAATACTGTTTACACAGTTATATTGAACTAAGATCAAACACCAAAGTAAAATGTTATTCAGAGTTGCTTGCTATATCAATAAAACCTTATTGACTGTAGCTGAAAAAAGTAAACCCCGTGATATATCTCAATCATGGGTGTGTTTGCATTAGAATATGCATGACAAAAGCTTTCTTTTTAATTTTTTATAAGTCATTTTGAAACTCACTGGCCTGATATACCACAATAACTCAATGAATTTCTTTGCTTTCAAATGTATTATTCATCTACTTCTATAAAAAAAAATACACTAAGACATCCTTTTAAGTTTGGAAACTTAAATATTGACTTTACTTTACTTTGGCCCAGTAATAGCAGGATTACTTTGAACAATACTTCTGCTGGATAGCTTTTCAAACAGCAATATTTTTGACGTAAAAAGGCATCAGTCGTCACTGTTGTGATGTAATTAGGTGTGGTGAAGTTTTTGTTTCAGGTCCCACATGTCGTCTGCATACCTGAAACAAGACGTGTTACTTCAATGTTACGTTTGACAGGATTTTACCCTGGTGAAACTTTGTCTTAGACCTGTTCCTTACATAAATAGTCAGTTTCTACTAATGGAAAGAGATTATTTCTATCCATAAAATTATTTTCCACTTTTTAGATCTTGAAATAAGCTGAAAGTTATTGGCAAATATTTATAATACTGAATAACTGACAGCGATACAGGACATTTTTGGGCTTGCGTGATTACATAACTGCATTTGTGTGGTGCCATTTAATTGTTGCATCATCAAACAGCTTGACTTAGCTCAGATCATGCAAACAAAATCTAGGAAACAATAATATATTGCTATACATTTAATATATTAACATTTTTTCAAATCAGTGTTGTATGAGTTTTGATTTATTTGAGTAGAAAGTCAAACAAGATGTCTTTTGTCATTATAATGCAGCATGTCAATCAAGTCCTATATAGTAGACAACATTTTCCTTTAAAGATTATTTTAAAAAACAGGTTGGGGAGGTTTCTCTTCTGAATTTGAAAGAAACTTCAGACAGCTGTCTGGCCAGCAAGTTTCTTTCCCCTTCATACAATCCCCAAAGGTGCGCCTCAGAAGGCTAGCTGCAGAGGGTTTTTTTTTTTGTTTTTTACAAGCTCTCCGACTGTGTTCAAAGCTCTGCAGTAGCAGAGTAGTATGAAAGCATGACCACATGAATCTACTGGTTTAGTGTCATCCACTGATCCCAAACCAGCTACAGCAGGATGGCAATAATTTAAAACCTCATTTATTCCTAATTTCAAATTAACTGTACTGTAGAGTCAAACCTTTAATACAGACTGTGAGCCAAGTAAGGAAGCAGGCATTTCAAAGTTGAAGGTTCATCATCTGTAATCTAATGCCCCTGACATTAAAGACTCAGCACTGCGGTGCTGTAGCTGCATACCTCTTTCTGCTGGCAATTTTTCCAACTTTAGATTCCAGTTCATGAGTTATTGCATCTGAATGTTACCAATTTCTTTTTTTACCATGAAATTTATAAAGCCCATTGAAAATGATATATGCAATTCCTCCATTTGATTTTATTAGGAGTTTTAATAATTCTTTGCTGTAAACAATGTTTTCCTGACCAGATATTTTCTGAGTCTATCCACTCATAAAATGTCTGCTAAATGTAACTAAGTTGCCCACTTTCTCAAACAAAATCTCAACAGTGTTTTTTTTTTTTTTTTTTTTAACTCAAAGAGAATATTTGTCCTTATTTTGGAGGAATTTCCTTCAGGCTTTCACCAGTCTGCTACAAAATTTGAAAAGCACATTCTTTCAACAAACCTGTAAACATAATCGTTTTCAACCTTAGCAGTCACATATAGAAATGCATTAAAGTTTGTTTTTTTTTTTTTCAAAACATAATTCATCATACGTGTAAATGACAATAAACAATCCAGGTCTCTGTGGTTAAGACTACAGAGTCCAGAGTTATTTTGTAAGTGCAGGCGCCAGTCCCTCTCACTGTGGTTACCCCTAAACTTAACCTCAACTTCTGAGATGGGTGGTTATACTGAATACTATGCTCATTATAGGCTTTTGAAAGTCAAAGCCTAAAAATGTATAAAGTAAATTTGTGGCACAAAACAACAAAACTGTAAATTATTCTTTATAATTACTACATGGAAAGCTTTGACTCTTGCAACTGTTGACTGTGATAAACACTCTTTTCCAGTGCCATATGCTACCATTACATACAAATCAGAAATATATATATGAAATAGTTTGAGTTTTAAAATTTCAGGTTTTATTTTTTTATGATAAATTTTCTGATTTGGTTAAATACAGTTCACAATAAAACCTGGCGTCTATTGAAAGCTTTCTGGCACAGCTATCCTGTATACCTTCATTAGTACAAAAGAGTTAATTTATTTCCAAATCCAAAAGCTTTTTGTTTGACTCGGTTCTCTTGATAATGATCATAGAGGCATATTTTTTTATTCCTATCTTGACCTTGATGAATGACAAAATGTTGCTTCTTTATTAAACCAATGAAATGACAAAATGGCTGTGTGTTGGGAAATGTATAAAGAAATGAAAACCACCAATAAATAGGTCACCACAATTGTGCCTTTTACAAATATAAATATAAATAAAATTTGATTATTGCTCCAAGCTAATATTTACAGAAAGATATGACAAGAGTAAATCATATTTTATGCACATTATGTTATTTTGATGCAAAGTTAACTTTCTTTTCTTCCTTTTAGATGTTCGGCTGTGGTGCTGTGGCCCAATTTTCACTTAGCAAAGGTACCCATGGCCAGTTCATTACTGTCAACTTTGCCTTTGGCTTTGCTGCCACTCTAGGGATCCTGGTCTGTGGTCAAGTATCAGGTAAGCAGATTAGAATAGATCTCTCTGTGACATATCAGAGCTTAGATAATCACGATTTATTGCTGAATTTCAAAGCCTGATTTTTGATGGATCTATGTTTTGTGGAACATTTCGTCATTATTTCCTCTATTATCTTATGTCTGCATTGTGGTTCACGTAATTTTTACATGTTGTTCTATTTCCCCTACAGGTGGCCATTTGAACCCTGCAGTGACTTTTTCACTTTGCTTGCTTGGAAGAGATAAATGGAGAAAGTTCCCCATGTACTTCCTCTTTCAGACAATTGGAGCATTTTTTGGTGCAGCTGTGATCTTTGGGATGTATTACGGTAAGCGATAACTCTGAGGGATGATCTACTATTGCTCATTTATATTCAAAAAGTTTTATGTGCCAAACTGCACAGAAGATCATCTAAAACCACAACATTATTCTTCTGTTTTTAGATGCCTTGTGGGACACTGGATGTTTCAGCGTCTCTGGGGAAAATGCCACTGCTGGCATCTTTGCTACTTACCCTGGGAAACATCTCACTCTTGTTAATGGGTTCTTTGATCAGGTAATTCAGAATAATATTAGCAGAAAACTTGGTTTCTGAAACATGAAACCCATGGTTTGACACAACTTGTCTTTCTTTGACACAGATTATTGGCACAGCAGCTCTCATAGTTTGCATTCTGGCAATTGTGGACCCATATAACAACCCAATCCCACCAGGGTTGGAGGCCTTCACAGTGGGGTTTGTGGTTCTGGTCATTGGATTGTCTATGGGCTTTAACTCTGGTTATGCTGTTAACCCTGCGAGGGACATTGGACCACGTCTATTTACTTCCATGGCTGGCTGGGGAAGTGATGTTTTCACGTAAGTGCACCAATTTTGGGCTCCTTTTTTGCCAGTATTTTTAGGGATACATGTGGAGACTCATGCCCTGTATATATTAAATACCTTTAGACTAACCTTGATGTCCAGTATTTCTCCTTCAGTTGCAAAATTTTCACAAGGTTTAGCTTTTAACTGTTGCTCAATGCGGAGTTTTCTATATTTTTTCTATATTTTCTATATTGCTATGTCCTGTGAATTCAGAATAAAGATAATCATTTATATGTAATACTCCCTGTTTTAAAGAGGTGTGCAGATACAAGAGCTTGATTGTCATCAGAAAGGACAAAGTGAAAAAATTCAATAAAGTCGAATGACTCTTCTGCCACTTGGGGGTGGGTGGGTGGGGTGGTGGTTTATCCACTTCAACATTCGCATGCTTAATGGTTAAAATATATTTTCCTTCATATATGTCTCAACTATAGTTTAGAAACAAACCTAATCATGTTAATGTATCTTGTTTCCCTCAGGTTTAGAAATGGATGGTTTCTGGTGCCGCTTTGTGCACCATTCCTTGGAGCCATTATTGGCACCATGATTTATCAGCTAATGGTTGGTTTCCACATCGAGGGAGAATTTCGCGATAAGCAAGAGGCCGCTAAAGACGCCGATAAAGAGGAGAGTCTACAACTCAGGGTCACATCCAACGGCAAAGAGGCTAACTGCTAAAAGAGGCTGTTAAACAGAGACAGAGAGTGTTAGAAAGATGTCAAGTCGCTGAAATCTACCCATGTAAATACAGATTTAAAATGGTCTCATAATTCCTGCCAGTTATATATTGGAAAACCGTCTTTATAATGACTTTTCTTCACATTATTGTGTAGCTGTATTATATTGTAGATTTATTTCTATGTACAGAATAAATAGACACTATTTCTCAAGGAAGTAATCTTGGTTCAGAATTAACAATATGAATAAACATGTCTATTGTACTTCCTTTTTAACAGTATTTTACTCTTAGCCCTAACATTTTTTTATAGTAATATTAATTGTATTTTTTTTTATAATACAGATGTATCTTTTTATAAAAATGTACTGTTTGTGTGCTTCTTTTTATTTGTCCAGGTCCTGTTATACTGTCAGTTAAGACAAACATTTAGCAAAATTTTATCAAAAGTGTGTTTTAGGGGGGAAATTGTCCAAACATTACAGAAAAAACAAAAACACACAGGATGTCATCCACATCCTGAGTTTTAGCTGTGTTGATCTGAGCAGGCAGACATCAGTCCTCCTGTTACATTCTGAGGCATACCGCTGCTCCTTTTAAACATCTATTTCAAGCTGTTGTTCAGACAAGCGCAGCCGCCAAGAACAAAAAACATTTTTTCAAAGAATCCTAAAGTGTTATTTTGTGTGTAATAAATTTTATTTCAGTAAGGGACAGTCAGGAGGAGAAAGTATCTATTTCAAAACTGCTTGGTGTTTATATTTTAAATTTGAAGTAGTCTTGATTGGGAAGTCATGGCCTAACAGAAAGATTAAAATGCTCATTATTTGATCTGTTTTTTTACAGTTAAGAGACCATTGGGAATAGTTCAAATTCATCCTAGGAGAAAAAGAGCTGAAGATTGTATATGCATTTTTAACAACCAACCATTAACAGAAGTTATTCATTTTGCTATAATGATGTACAATGGCATTGAACATTTGGCCAATTTTTGTTGTTTTCTTTAAATTATTATTTTTTAAGTTTATGTCTTTACATATTGTGAAACTGGAGTCAGACTGGAATGTCTCTGGTTTGTGTTTTGTGCAAAAGCTGAGAGGAAATGGCTCGACACCAAAACAATGAAGTTCTGTTTTTATATTTTTGCATGAAAGCAGCTTGTATTATTCTGTTGCTATAAAGCTTTTTTTGTTCTGTTCAACAAAATGCTTCTATCAAGTGTTGCCTGCTGACAGATTACATCTGATAAAATAAATCTATAAAACGTTTAAGCTTACAGTGTGATTCTTTGCACCTTTTTTTTTTACATTTTGATGATACAACAAAGGGTGACTGTGTCATTTTGGTCAGATTGCTTATTGACACTGCCAACATTTAACAAAGGCAAAGACGACATACATCTGCTTGAGACTCATGAAAGAATCAGCAAGACTGAACGAGAAAATCAACAAAAGATACATTCCATATAAGACGCTGAAAGAAAAGCTGACACTGCAGTTTCAAATTTCCAGGACTTATCCAAACAATATCTACCTTCTCTAAATGCACAAATCCTCTTAGGCTTGGTAATCCAAGTCAGACATTCCACTTGTTAAAACCTTTTACCAAACCTGCCAACATGTCATTGCTTGATCAAGCTGGATCTATGTCTAGCATCTGATGCTCTGTGTCGATACCAAGAAGAAAACGTTATCTGTACAAAACAAAGAGAGAATCTGGTCATGCTGAGTTTGTGTTCTGGATGGCAGAGATAATTTACATTTTGTAAAACTTTCCTTGGAGCTTTGTGGCGTAAATCAAAAAATTCAAGTGATGCCAAATTCTTTTCAGTTAGGATCAATGTGAAAAGAAATAGCTTTAGAACTTTTGTCTTGCACAAAAATGTATATTCAATATTTTCACAGTTGCATCTCAGCATATCAGTTGCGTCAATCATTAAATACAAAATCTCAAAATATAACTTATTGGTAGAAAACAACCAATAAGCATCACTGCAGCTTTTGATTAAATTCATAAGGCAGAATTTAAGGATGCATCACACAAACACTTCCAAGACATGGACTAAAGCTGTGGACATTCTGTTTAACATTCTTTGGACATTCTGCAAACTGCACCATTATATTGCCCCATTATTTCGCATTGTCAACATGGCTAAACTTTTATAATCTATCTACTTGAGATCAGACTTGTATTCTGCACTACTATTATTTTTGCACATTTAACTTCCTATCACTGCTGCACTTTATTTCCATGATTGTATTTGTTTTGGCTGCACCTTGTGTATAAAAAAAATAAAGTCTAAAGTTTGTCTACGTCTAAGCTGATGTATTCTTCATTACTACACATTTCTAACCCAGAGAAAAGGCAAAAAAGCATGTTTGGGCAAAATACTTAAAAAAAACAAAAAACTTTTTTGTTCCACTTGAAGTTCAAGGTCCAAGAATCTAAAGACAAAGAATGTGAGGTGGTCTGAAGTCCTGTTAGACGTTTCCATGATCATTGTTGGATGTCATTGTTTGGAGTACATTCACTAAATTTGATCAGGATCAAACTAATTTCTATTAGAAATGATTGAAACACCTTATGTTTCCTTCTGCTGATATTTCTGTAATTTTATTTTTTAAGTATATTTTTTTTATTTTTGACACTAACCTCTTTCATTAAAAAGTGAGCTGACAGAAAGCAGAACACACAAAGCAAAGGTCAACTGGCAAGGAGTCAAACCCAGCTGCACACAGCTGCTCACTGACTAAGACCTCCCATTATATAGGTCATATACTGTACCCCTTAACTAACACTTTGCCTTTAAATGCTTATCCCATTTCCCAATTCTTCTCTTATTTTCCAGATATAATATATAAAGCGCTCTTTACTTCTAGGTTAATCTAGTTAAGTTTACGATTTGAATATAATCACTGACATTAATTAGCCCATTCTGATGATGATGATGATATTTAGTAAATTAGAATATATATTTTATTGTGGCTTGTTAGTTATATCAAACATACCCTTTGACATTAAAAGTCTTCCATTGATTGAGCCTATATTACTGTATCAAAATGTTTAGTTATTAGTCTGATACAACATTTTAAGTTTCTAAAAGTGTATTGACATATTTTCTTGAACTGTATGTGGAAAATGTGTATAATTAGCAGGGAGAGGGCTTGAAAACATAATTCTGTGGTAATTACTATGCATAAGAACCTTCAGTGAGTTGAATAACGTCCAATAAGGTCCTCAGAAAAGGTCAGCAAATAAAACTCTTAAATTGACAAAATTTGCGATTAAACTTATTTTTGGAAAATCTTTAATTGAAGTAAAGTATATATTTTTTTAAAGAAACATTTATGCTAGAAAAAAAACACAAAGAAACAAACAAAAAAAACAGGGAACATGATACACATGAATTAATGACAGAGATTGCATAACACCCGGGAGACATGTGAACAAGCATTTCTGCCAACTAAGGACAGCTGTTTTCTATGGCAGATAGATTCACACAAAACAGTCTCTTTATCACATAACTGACAGACAAAGGTAGCAATTTGCTGTAGAACCCATGTACAAAGCCTGCTATTTTCCACAGGTGAGGGCGGAGCCAATTGCTGAACTTTCTACTGTCTGGTGGGAGTATTTTTCCCACTCGTTGAAGCTTTTCTCTTGTATTTTTTATTTCAGGTTGAGCTGAAGTATTCAACTCAAAACAGGTAGTTCTCAAATGGGTGCAGTGGGTGGGGTTGGGGTGGGGGTGTAATGAAAACTTCCTGCAATGAAACGCAGGTAAACTAGTTTACTAAGTGATGTTGAGCACTCTCTGTCAGCAGTATTGTTCAGTCTGTAGTAAAACTACTACAAGCTGAAACTCCATCAGTATGTCTCTTTAAAGAGCTACTGCAAATAACACTAAGCAGCCCTACGGCTGTAAACATGTGTTTTCCATCTATGCAGCCGTGCTGAGAAGGGCTTCCTGCTCCAGGCTCTAGTGGAAATATACCAGCGTTGCATGCTCTGATTTGGAGGGTTTTCTCCATCATTCTCTTTTACATGTGGGCAATATCTAAAGAAGAATGTTTGGACATTTTATTCAACCGTTAGTATCTATAAGTGAAAATCTGAATAATTTAGTATTTGAACACTAGGGACCCAAACATAATCTGAAGTATGTGCTTTCAATGCTTTCATAATTCAATTTACAGAATCCTAAACTGATTCTTTGATTTGTTTATTACTTACTGCTTCATATTTACACTCTTGTTCATTATAAAGCATAAAGGTTCTTGAATTAAGAGATTCTGACAAAAGAAAGCTCCCCAAATCAGGCCCTTGAGTAGCAATAAGAAGATGCAAATAATGTATGGAGGAAGCAGTTCTAGTATATTAAGTCCCCACTTTCCAAAGCTAGGACTTTAACTTAATTATTGCCATTGTGTAACAAGGTGTTGGCAACATCATTCCGTTGGGAGATTTTTTTTTGACTAATACTGAGATACTGATCAATTCTAGTGGAATCAGGGTGTGAGCTAACACATGCCTAGTAGAAAGCTCATACCCCATACAAAAGCATGGTTCCAAGCTTTAACACAATGAGTTGTTTTACACTAAACCCCAGCAAAAAAAAAAGTAAAATTTGAAGGCTGATGTTTTAGAAGATGAGGGAAAAAAACTCAACTCTGTAAAAACAAACACTAACAAAACTTAAAGCGAGGAATGGGGTCTTCTGTTTCTATTTGTCAAGCTCTTCCAATTCAGCTTTTTATCTTCCCTCTAGGTGGTTTCAGAGCCGTTCACACGTTGGAACATGCAGCAGAAACATTTTGTTAATCTTGCTTGGAGAATTACAAGGGTCAACAATGTAAAAAACTAAAATGATGTGTGAGCCACTGACTCATTAAAGTCATACCCTTTTTATTGAATGTTTAATGCTCGAGGTCATACACCAGAGAATCTATACATGTGAATCACAGTACTCTCTATCAACCACTCTGTGTGTTTTTGTCAAATTTTCCACTTCCACTCTATTTACATACATTTCTTCCCATACCCACAAGCACAAACAATTATTGCTTTTTCTGTGACAATAAGCTGCTCTCTCATCTCTAAATACATCCAAAAAAGTTAAATATTTACTACTTAGTGTTTTACAACTGTAAACTGATGTTTTCCATTTCGGAGCAATTAAGTATTTTGAATTGAAAAAGTTTTTATCAGCACAAAGAAATAAAGACGAAAAAGGAAGACAAATAAAAAATTTGATAAAAAAAAAAACAAACAAAAAACAATTGGTGCTTAAAGAACAGAAGGACCATCAGAAAATTATCAAGGATTTCAAATGGGTTGTTGGTTCCCCATTCACTAACAGCCTGTGCTTGAAACACAGCCACACCCTGGTCACACCCTAATCTATTACCGCTTTCAAAGAGGACAGACAGATTATAAAATAGCTTAAGAGCCTAAAGCTTAAGAGCCAAAATATATATTGTCTCTGAAAGATCTCTTGTAGGTCACAATGCTTACATATATATACTTGTTATTTTGCATCTAATATTATTATTTGTTGTCTGTGGCCTTAGGTTATTGAGTGTTAACTACAGTGAAAATGAAAGAAGTTGTTTAGAACAAACCGCTTATAACTCTATTCTAAGGTGCTCTGAAAGAACAGGGGTGAATAAAAAGTATAGGTGGGTGTTGGGTATTTTTATATTTACTGATTAATTTATTTTTAACTTCAGGTTTTCAATTTCAATTCAGCATCAACTGTACTTTATCTGTAATTTTTTTTCCTATGTCTCTGGTTTATATACTGCTTAAGAATTCACTGGGCAGAGTAAAGGACATATCAAGCTTTTCCTCACCAGAACTAGAAAACTAAAGACAATCTTGTTATGACCCTGAAGCAGGGTTTCTTCATCCTAGATTCTTCTAGACTTCTGAAGACAAGGGCCATTCAGAATTATTCATTACTTTCAGACACACTTTGAAAGCAAGACTAAATGCATATCTTATAATAGTAAACATGATTCGGTGTTCATTTGTTCACTCAGTGTATTGAAATCATCCTACTTTTAGCGGATGTCTTCACTTTTCTCACAGGAAAAAGAAACAAGTCAGCAAGTTGCTACTAGCTGGTACCACAGGAGAAAGTTGTGCCTGTTTCAGCAGGTTCAGGTTGCTTTACAAGAAAAACAAAGACATTAACCTTTATTTTATTCACATAGGTGAGGCCAACATGCCTCAGCTTTTTGCCTTATGAAAGGTTAACTTGGATAAAAAAAAAAATCAAAGGAAAGAAGCATGCCACCCCAATACAGAGCTTTCTCATTTGTCAGCAATATAATATCCTTAAAACACCATCTCAGCTATCAAGCATATTAGGTCTTACATGACTATATGCCCGCAAAGCCTCCATATATCCTTTAGCAAAGATTACTTGCACCAAACTTTTATACAAACATTTACACCTGGCCAGATTTCAGAGTTATATAACTTATTTTCACAGAAAAAAAAAGCTGATGCTTATGTGGGAAAATAACAGCTCTCACAGGGCAAAACATTTAATCGGAACATGAGTTTGATAAACTGGCCCCTTAAATTTTGCACAGCCCACTTCAAATGGTGGAGGAAGTATTAGATAAAATTCTGCCACCGCATGTTGGATAATTGTCATTAAACTACTACTTCTCTAAAACATTTTCAGATTTACTTTACCCTGTCATCTTAAGTTAATACTTGCCCCTAATCAAAATGAATCTGGTTAACCTCAAATAAATTTCCACTGTCAAAGATGGGTTTTTCTCATATTTGCTCATAACCATCCATTTGTTTAAGACAGTCTGTAGAGAAGTCACACAGGGCCAAATGTATGTCGTTGAACAAAGAGTTTAGTTAGGAGAAGATGTTAAAAAAAAGTCCAAAGCAATAAGGGAGATCAGTGAAAATCTTGGATTTTTAACTTTTTTTTTTAAGAATTAAAAAGAGACAAGTGTGCAGGGGAATTTCTGTCAGGTATTGTTTGTTTCCTCCTGTGTTGGCAATCTTCAGTTTTTATCGTTGTAAGGCTAACTTATTCTTACAAAGAAAACACTCAGGTCTGGCTTAAAATACCATCTTACTTTGTCAAATAATCTGTTGAATTTTTATGATTTTTTTTTTACATTTACAAATGGTATTGTAAAGTACATTCACATTAATGCGTATTGCAGAAAAAAGCTACAACCCAAAGCAAATATAGTGGTGTAGGAATCATGGTCTGGGGTTAGTTTGATTAACTGAAATTTTAAAGTCAAGGTGGATCAAAAAAAAAAACCCTTGAGTGTTTAAAATAGATTTTCAGAGGGACCTGGAACTAAATCAGACAGAAAATATGTGGTGTTACCCAAAAATCTTGTTAAAACATGCATTTAATAATCTTACAATTTTTACGAGGTATAAATGGCTAATATTACCAAAGAAAAATGTGATGATGGGCTGTTACAAAATAAAACTGAATACTGTAAGAAAAGATCAAAACCTTTCTTTAGAAAACAACTACAAGAAGGTGCACACTTATGCAAGCGTACGTAGTCAAGTCTTTGTTTTGTATGTGTCATAATAGACATAACTGGAGAGACTCACATGGAGAAAAGTGACAGCAGGCTAGTTCCACCAGATTATTTTCTTTGTTTTAATAGAGCAATAAAATGCTTCTCACAGAGCCATAAGGACAGACCGGCATGCTAATGGCATGTTTTGTAACAAAAAGCTGGAAACCCTTGAGGGAAGTGTTGGCACCATGTGCACGCCATATGTGATTTCCAAATATTCAGGTTCAAAAACCTAAGCAAATCCAAACCAAATGATAACTTCTTAAACAACTTAGATATCTTGGAGGAATTTTTAACAACAAACAGGCAATTTGATGTGTTATCAAACACTCAAAGATTGCTGGTGGATCTATGCACTGCAGAATAACCAATATCATTTAGGGCTTAACATTTGGGTAATTCTGTTGCTTTGATCCAGAAAAGATGATATGAGATTCCACCTAAACTCTTCTCAGGTTTTATACTATACTGCGCTTTTGTAAGATATAAGTTAGATGTGATTACATAGTTTTAAATTCTTTTATAGATAACAATAGGGAAAATGTATAGTGCATTCATGTTCAACCCCTTTGCTCTGGTATCCCTAAAAACCACTTAACTAGATCCCCTCATAAGCAGTACAGTTATGAATCACTTTATTTCACAATAAATTGACTGTTTAACTACTCTAAAAGCCTGAATAAGGAGAGCATTAATCAGAGAAGCTGCCAAGTAACACTCAGAACACTTTTGTTACAAATCTATCTACATTATCCAATGTAACAGAGAATATTCCTGATCTAAAATAAAAGATATCCAAGTGGAGTAAAAAAAATAAACCTTTTTTGTTCCAACATGCTTTTTATAACCTATATGTGTGAAGCTGCTGCTTAAGGTGGCTGCTAATTGGAGTAGCTCTACCAGCTTAACTTTGTGGATCAGAGTTTCTTTTTTCTGATGTTTTCCACCTCTGGTGTTGAATACTGTGAAACTGAAAGGATTTTCACTGATATTTTTTGTTTTTTGGATACATGTTATGATGCATAACTATGGCAACCATAGCAAGTTAATTTTTTTACCCAGGACCAGCTCATTACAAGTACTACAAGTACCTTCTGAGTTGAAAATGTTGCACTAGGGATGATGAGCAGGAGCAAGGAGAAGAGAGCAACTTTATAACTGTGTTTCCCAAGTTTTTGGTCAAAATAAAAAAAATACAATGGAATTAATGAACATATCATGTATCCAGACAATTGTGAGAGAAAGACGTCATTTAAATGTAATGAAAATAAATCATTGGTAATTAAACTCACAAACAAAAGTCTAACCAAACTATCAGGAAAATTACGTTAACCAGAAATGTTTCTGGTTAACGTAATTCCTGGTCAAGAGGACTTAAAAAAATCTTTTAACATCCACAACACTTAAACTGCAAAAAAAGAAACTGGAAATGCATTGTGATTTATAGTTTGATCTATACTGATGGATAAATCAGGATGAATATTTTAGGGGAGGTTCTGTTTTGAGGCAGAAGCAAGGTCAACATCAAGAGCTCAGAAGCCTGTAGATTATCCAACATGGGCAAGGCAGAGCAGAGAAATCCAGGAGATCAAGCAAACAGGAAAAAAAACATTCACTCCAACCAAGTCATTGAATAATCTGGTAAAACCTGCCAGTCAGAGGGCAGTTTATAAGCCAGGATCACAGATGATGTGATTGAGGGATGATTAGGAGGCAGGCAATGTAGATGCAGGTGGAAACAATGATTCAATTACCTGCAAAGCAGAGAGGAGCGGTGGCAGACAAGGTTTGTGCCACCAGAGCAGAATCATGACATTTCTTCCCAATTAACTAGCTTCATCTATGTTATTTGGGCTATTGACACATCTTTTAAATTCTTCTAAATATCTGAAGGTAAATTTGGTATGAAGCCTCTGGGGGAAGTTAATGATGTTATAATATTTGCTACAACTGCACTGAAGCCAACAAATCTGCTCTTATCAAATCTCATACTGGAATTGTGGTTCATTCAAGTGTTTGCAGATCTACTATTTTGTCCCTAAACTCATCTGAAAGTTCTTTGGCAACATTTAAGATGTTAGATAAATTGATTTAAATAAATCAATGGACTTTAGAAAGTTGTGGACATAAGTGTAATCAGTTTTTTTTTTTGTAACAGATGCATCTACTGAATTTTGGATGCCTAAATTCTGAGAGAGAGCTGAGCAAAGGCAGAGCTTACTGGTTTACTGGCTGGTCTATGTTCTTATCCTTGACTGTGGTGATGAAATCTGGATCACGTCCAAAAGAACACAATCCTGAATACAAGCGGCTGAAATGAGCTTTCTCTGCTGGGTGGCAGGAAACTCCCTTAGTAGGGTGTGGTCGGTCATCCAGCAGAGGCTAGGAGTAGAGCTGCCTCTTCTTCATGTGATGAGGTGGCTTGGACATATTTTTAGATGCCTCCATTGGGAGTTGTTTTAGGCACGTTCCATTGGAGGAGGCCCAGGCCCAGAACACAACGGAGGGACTATGTCCCTTAGCTTACATGGTAGTGCCTCAGGTTTTGTCCAGCAGTGCTTGAGGAAGTGTCTGGAGAGAGGGAGTATCTGCTGCGACTGCTGCTCCTGTGACAAGAAGTACCTGTTTCTTTTGGTTTGTTTGTCTTTTTAGGTTTGTTGGTATGTACTTAAAAATAAAAGCAAATGTGACCAATATTATGGATCTTTAAAGATATAGCGGTCATGCTGTAGAAAAAAACAAGAGGATAACCACAAATCTTTAATCCTATCAACCCATCTGTTTTTGGTTGTCTCCGTTCCTTCCCTTTTCCCCCTCTTCCCTTTTACTTAAGGCAAATTTTCAGAGTCCTTGGTCCAATATGCAAAGAGTGGTATTTATTTTTTTACTGATTTCTGTGCTCTGACTGCCATATGCACAGTTACTCGCAAAAGCTCAGACACCAGAGCAGATTTTTGTGTTGTAAAGATTGTGATTATGTATCAAAATGACTTGCTCTGAAACATTATAATTTATTAAACATCGAGATCACGTGGGAGCTTTTTGCAATGAATAATTGTTTTGAACTTACACAATCGATAAATTATCAAGAATATCCTGCAGGGAATCCGGATTTCTTTCCAGATGAACCAGAGTTACCTTGCTTGCTGTTAGCTGTTTACTCGAGAAGACAAAATATTGACAATTAATCAAATGACACATAAAACATAGTGTTTATCTAGTGGTGTTCATACTTAAAAACTGTGTCTCTCATAATAGATGTGACTGAAACATTTGAATTATAAATCATTACAATTTTTGGGGGATTGTTTTTTTAGATCCACTGCCCAGTTAGCTATGCTACAGCTAAGAGGGATTTTTTAAATGTGGGATGATGAGACTTTACAGTTTAATTTGGTACTTTATCTGTCTTAACAGAAACCATTAAAAAAGAATAAAACTTTAGTGATAGCAGTCCTCTGTAGGCCTTTGGCCTTAAAAAAACCCTCTGAAATGTTTCCTTATAGGAACCTGTTGTGTGAATGGTTACATGTTCTAAATTCTGGGTCGGTTCTCACACACCCCTTATTCATACAGGTGCAATCCACACCCTGTTCTGCCCTTCCTGCAAACACAGACCTTTTGTTGTTACTAAGGTGGCAGCTTCATGACAAACAACAGCGACAAAAGAGAGAAGACGGGTTAAGGCTAACTTTCCAGAATCTTCAAACATGCACAAGATGTTTATGTTAACAAAAGTAAAAATATTCTTTCAAATCTTGTAGTGGAGCATGATTTTGATCTCAGCACATGACTATGGTTTAGAGGGGTGTGGGATTGTTTTTTTAATTTCCAGACTTTGGTGTGTTCAGCCACCCCAAAACCTAACATTATTATAAACAAAACCAGCAGGACTATCAGTTGTTGACATAATGTTACTTTCATTAAGCAAGAAATAGAAGCAAGACTCATAAACAGCAATTATGTCCTTTCAAATACAAGTGCTTGGTGTAAATTATGGTTACTCTCATCACTCTTTAAAAATGCCTGGACCAAACATGTTCACGCTACTTACTGCTCAGACTAACCTGCAGATCCTAAGGGCCAAACAGAAGCATCCTTCTGTTTTCTATAAGAAAAACACTCCACTCACTGGGACATTATTATTGCTCAGAGGAAGCACAGAAACTAAAGCTAATCTTTCTCCTTACATTAATGTCTGTTGCTTTTACTCAGTTGCATTAAAGGAATCTTTTGATAGAATACAAAAAGGATCATCTAAAATAATTTGAACATCAATGAGAAATTTATCAAATTTGAAATAAATTGAATGATATAAAGATTGGTTATGCAGAATTTTTTATTGGCCCATTAGAATAACTAATACTTAAAGAAAAGCAAAAAAAATATTAGAAAATAAGAATAAGAATAATAAGAAAATGTAACCTCCTACAAGACCCAAAGATACCCTTTACAGATGTGCAGCAGATAGATAATAACATCCCTTGCGGTGAATGCCTAAAGGTTGTAATATTTAAAAGGTACTTTTTCTAATAGTTGAGCCTCATTGGAACATCCAATTATATTTGGTGAAAATAACTGTATCATCAGAGTTACAGATTCAATAGGAAATCTTTACAATTAAGATATGACACCAACCTTGAAAGGATTACAAAGCCTTTACAAATGTTTGGGGGATTCACAAAGTGTGCACTGCAGCTTTAGGAAGTGTTTCAAAAGGTACAACTGTTGTTTAACTTGTGTGAAGGCACACCTGGACCAGAGACAATATTGATAGTGTCAACTTTACGAACCAGAAACAAATTGGGTTAGGCCAAAAGTGCTCTCATCAGATGACAGTAACTTTGTCATTTAGTTTAAAAATCAAGTTCACAGAGTCATAGAAAAAGTGTAACAGTTCAAAATCCATGCATCTTTTCCACTGGTGATTAATTGTAATCTGCTGGTGTTTGTCCACCTGTGTTTTATCAAGTCAAAAGTAAGATCAAATAATCTATCAAGAGTATTTAGAGAAATTCAAGCTTTCCTCCACTGAGAAGCTTTATGGAGATGCTGGTTTTATATTTTCTTTAGGATGTAGCACTTTACAAATGTGTATAGTAAGTACCTATACCTTTGATGCTATAGTAGCACTACAGATGATTGGTTACCAAACTGACCTGGCAAAACTGCACAGATTGACAGAGATGATCATGCAATCCCTGAACTCTGGATTCTGTTACACCTCAGCACAGCTATACTGGATTGACTCCCTGCCACATCACAATGAAAATTGGATCTCAATTTTCTAAGCAAATTTCATTATCTCATTAAGAGTTTTCACTGGCTAGAAACCACTATCTTAAATTAACAGAAATAAGTATTTAAAATACTTAAACTAAAATATAAAAAAACAACTGTAAAATACATCAGTTTTACACCATGTGAACCATAACACCTTTATTTATTTACGTTTTTAATGATATAACAATTTGAATTGCATCAACAGTATTAATAAAATGCAAGACGTCAGGACTGAATTTATTAGCTAGACCACATAAGAAACACATTTCGTGTAAAAATATACAGACAATTCTACAAGAATCTAACAAGTAATAACTGCTCAACCTTGAAAGAAAAACTATTTTATGTTTTTTGCTTTAAGGATTTCTTTGCCCGTGGTATTTTAGAGCTGCCTTGGATCCAGAAGGTATACTATTTGACAAATAGAGAGAGAAAAGATCCCTTCTGGATCCTTTGCCAGAATTTTGTTACATTTATTTATTTTCCCTTAGAACCAATAATATTTATCTTCGCAAATAAAGAAAAAAAATGAACAAGAAAACTGAAACAGGCAGCTGAGGAAAAATCATACAATTTAAATTATAGACAGCAAGTTAGTACCAATAATCTTGTCAGCAGTTTATGACATCCTTCCCTTACATTTTACAAATTTATCAACCGTTTTATTTTTAAGAAAAAAACATTGATGTTAAAAGGTTAACTTGTGTGAGAACCACGCCTTTCTGATTTAGCAAAGCTTTAAAGATGTTATCTTATGTTTTCAATATATCCGTACTGTTATATAACAATCTACAGAGCACTGTTAACAGCTTGCACACTTAGTTTTTACTGTTAGTGTAATATGAAGAATAGACTCAAAGGATAACAAACATACGCCTGCACAAATTCACACTCACAAAAACAACCACATTCATAGCAAGTGTCCAACCCTCAGGCCTCATACAGTGGAGTGACTGTGCCATCCTTCCACTCAATCATGATCTCTCCTCGATGTAAGGTGGGGGAACAGTGTGGAAAGTGAACGGCATGTTCTGTCAGGGTGGCTCTTTCACCGAGTACCGGCGATCCAGGAACACTCATCTCTGACCTTGGAGTGTATGACTTCAAAACACAAACCACCTTCTTCCTCCTGACACAACAAACAAGAGTAAAAGATAGGAGAATGTAAAACAAATGATTATCGTTTTAATCAGAAGATTAGAGCTAAATTTAGCTAAACATCAACAGCCTCGATGTACTCACAAACCACTTTGTCCATATGTATTTACCCTTGCAAATCAATCAGTTAAAAATCTATGTAAAACTAAAAATATCCTTCACCTTTGTCACACAAAACTAACAAAGTAAATGGATATTCATGTGTTTTGTATTATTGTAAAAAATAAAATACAAACTAGGATAGTGTGGCAAACTCATTATAACATTGTATCAGAATACAAAGTTATAATGAGTTTTTGGATGACAATTCAATGTTTGCTGTACTGGTCATCTTCTGCTTATCTGAGACCGGGTCTCTGGGTCAGCAGTCTGAGTAGAGACTCCTAGATTTCCCCTTCCCCAGTCACCCCCTTTCAGCTCTGGGGGAAACCCGACAGGCTCCAGCATGTCCTGGGCTGACCCTGGGGCCTTCGCCTGGTGCGACTTGCCAAGAACACAGGTAGGCGTTCAGGAAGCTCTCAGCAAAAAAAAGATGTCTGAGCCACATAAGCTGAATCTTCTCAATGTGGAAGAAAAGTGGCTTTACTTCAAGCCTCTCTCCGATGACCAAGCTCCTCACCCAAAGCTCATGGTGATGATCCAAATTTTATGACAACAGGTGAGGGTCTGAATGTTTACCGACTGGTAGATCAAGAGCCTTGCCTTTGTACGCAGCCCACAGGGCACCACGAGGGACACACTCTATTTAACAGCACATCACAACCACATCCAGTCCCTGACTGGTTACAGAGATGTGTATTAACAGACAAGTTCAGATCATTGAACCTCTGCAAAGTTTCACCTTGTTCTCTCCATGCATCCACCAAGCCTATACCCACAGTGCAGCTTCACCCCAATCACCAAAATATTGGAACTTGTCCTTGGCACAACAGACCACTCTTGAATGCACCTTTACATAAGTGTGAACATACCTTTAGAAGATGCATTAGCAGCCAAACCAGGGGGAGAGGGGCAGTTGCTTTCTTACTATTACTAGGGCAAGTTTAAAGAAAAAAAATAACCAGAATAGGATGCAGAATATGCAAAGCAACCACAACAACAACAGAACAGTTTGCACCCACTGCCTGCTGAATTGCACAAATCGCTATCAGCTACTAAAAACAAACCATTTAAAGATCAGAACATCCATGTGGCAGAATACAAATATCGTGAAAACATCATGCGTACCATGACTCATGGTAAAGACAACACGATACAGTAGGAATTCTTTTATTTACCTTGAGTTTATAGGCAAAGGGATAAATACAGAGCAATCAAAAAAAGAGAGGGTGCAAAATAGTCAAGATTATGACAGGGACTTTCCTTACAGCAGGCAGACATCCAGACCTTTATGTAATATGTGAAAAGGCTGAGAGCAAAGAAAACTTGAATCTATCCTGGATTTTAAAAATGATTCCCAAAGAAGCTCTGTACCCCATCTGACTAAGATTAAGCTATTTTACCAAGAAGAAAATAAAGATCATAGAGACACATCCCAGAGCACTTTTAGCTGTACCTGCAGAGAAAAGTGGTTCAATAAACTACTGATTCAGTGAGGATTGAATGTGAACTTGCATTTTTTCAGCTTTTACTTTATATAATAAATTAAAGAATGCCTATTTTTTCTTCTAATTCACTCATATGTACTGCTATGTGATGCTATATTACCTAAAATCCCAACATGGTGCATTTAAGTTTGTGACTTTGATGAGATAAAATCTGAAACACTTCAAGGACTATCAATCATTCCACAAAGCCTTGAAAGTTACGTGATAAATCAGAGAGGCATTCAATCATAGAAATTGTGGTCCTTGACATACAATTAAATTTGAGACTGATTTTTTTCTGAGGAAGTTCATTACAACACATTTCCATTGAGGTTCTGATATCTGTTTATGCTGATTGTTTGTTGAAGGATTTGGTTGGATAGATCTGTTGAAAATTTTCACTGAAGGTAGAGGAACTGCTGAAAAGACCTTAACTACTGACATTATATAGATATTAAAAGAGGAATTATGTAAGTTTACGCTTTCTTAAAGTACTACCACCTGTAGCCAAAACTGAGCTGTAACACTCTTCTGCTTGTCCTCATAGTTCACACTCATAGTTATTATTATTTTTTTTTATTTTTGTTACTTTCTTTCCCTTACCTGGAGTTGCCATTGGTGTCTGAGTTGAGCTGGATGCCAGGCTAATCTGCTCCTCAAAATCCATCTTGAATATGAGGCTTCAATTATTTGCTAGGTCGGGCACCTTTAGCATGAACGTGCTTGAATACACATCCACCAAAGATTGCAGGAACTTCCGACCCGTCGTAAATGAAGAAAAATTGGCTACAGGCTGATAGATGCATCGGTGCTGAACTACTGAGGTGCCTTTCTGCTAATCAAACAATGTTTTAGCCATAAAGGGTCAAATAAAAAGGCCATTTTTAAAGATATGTTTCAGTAAAAACTTATATAATGTCTGTTTATTGCTCATATATTTTTAAAAAGACAGATACTAAGAACTTTTGTGGGAACTACATTTGGGCCTGGGATTAGAAATTATATTAAACTGTTGAAAGGTGAAGACAATGGGCTTAAGAATGAATTGTGTATATGGTTGTTATCTCCACTTAACCATTGTGATGACATATTTGGTGTGGATTTGTTTATTTCAATCCTCACCTGTTGGAATACACACTGAGGATAAGAATTGCAGTGCCTAAGACCAGAGCCAAAGAGCTCAACACCAGCATGGTTATCTTCCATCCCATTCCTGTAAATATAGAGCAAGTATCATTATTTTAAACTAGATTTCACATCTTTGTTTAAATAAGTAATATCTGAGCCTGTAACTGAGTCTTCATATGTGCTATACCACATCCACAGAAACCTTTGCTCACCCATAGTAAAGAGTGACCTCCACCTAGGGGTTGTGTAAAGCAATTACAGTAAATAAGTCAATAAATACTGGCATCCTGATTTACTAGAGTATTAGTAACAGCTTCAATCATCTTGTGAATTATAATTTTTTAGTTAATTTACCATAATCCATAGTGAAAAAAACCATGGTGGGATCTGCAGGAGATTTGGTGCCTAAGGGGTAAGGAATTATCCCATTCTTTACAGAATACTCTTCCGTCCAGTTGAAGCCAATTATACCTGCAACTGGACATGGAAAAAAACAAAAAACAAGTCATCTAGAAGCATGTACTGTAAATAATTATTTTTTAATTAATAAATAAGCAAACAAATGTTTAAATATTTTGTGTATTTCAGATTCAGAGAATCAGAAAGCTTTTATTGTCGTCATATTCTACAGTGGATACAACGAGATTTGGGACTTTCATTCAATGCTAGATTAAATTCTATCCAATTTCAATTCAAACTGAATTTTGCAAAGTACATGTTGTAGTTCTGCACTTTGCTTTTATGGCTGAAAAAACAAATTCTAAAGCAAAATTACACTGGCTAAGAGCTGATCATGTTTCAGTCAATCAGAAAAACCACTGGTGGGATCATTGTATAGATAATGGCTGCATCACTTGTAGCAGAAACGGTCTACATACATCTATTTCATTGGCTTTTGCAACTAATTTGCCATGTTGGAAAGCATCATTTAAATAAAAGCCTTTCATGGGTAATGCTCTAAAAGATGTTGGTGGTTCAATCAGATACATAAACACATGCAGCAGTCTAATGTTGAGGTTTTTTTTTTTTGTTTTGTTTTTAGTACTATGTTTCACGTACATAAATGAGTGTACCCATTTTATCTCTACACAGTTAATTGACAATAGAAAAAAGCATGCTCTATTATCTACATCTACATTGCCTGGGCAAATTTTCATCTAAGTCACGGCAACCGCAAAAAAGGATTAAAGGGCAGCTGTACTTTTGAAGTCTGACTGCCTTCCATTAAGCCTGTTTTGTGGTACAACACCAATCTTCATCACACTGTTTCAATGCAATTCTTACTCAGAAATGAATGTAGCAACCACAGGATAAGAGCACAGAATTAGGAGTAAGATTCTGTTCAGTTCTTACATGGTTTCACTTGCATGGGTCTCTCAGATAAGTGACTTTGAGAAATCTCTGTTTTTTCTTCCTTCAAATGATGAGAATGGTTAGAGTTCTCTTTATGCTCTCTCCTGTTACACAGCGTCTGGTTATCAAGAGCTCGCCACTTGCTGCCCTGCTTTGCAAAACATAATGTACCAAGAGACCATCTTAACATTAAAAAAACAACTAAACATTTGCTACAAGTGTCATAAGAGAGGCTGAGATTACCTGCTTATGTTCCCTTGACAAAAAAACTAAAGAGGAATCTTTTGTTGCACTCAAGTGAAGCCTATTCTCTATCAGAATAATATGGCCTTTCTTTGAGCAGATCCATGCCTGACCACTCTCCTCTCTTTCTACATCGTCTGTCACAGCTCCATCTTTGGAAATGCAGGACTGCAGAACAACACCTTCATACTCCTCCCTTGGTGCAGTCAGACATTCTCCGGTGTGTTGGTTGATGAGAGCTTTGCCCTCTGGTAGCCAGTGCCATTCTTGTACAGTTGAGTATGGGCTGCACTCTCCCAGTGATACCTGACCTCCTTTTTGTCTTTCTGGCACCTGTAGGCATTTACCAAGAAGCTTGTTCTGGATCTTTAATCCAGACGCCTCTGAGAAGAAAACATAAAGCAGTCATTTTCTGATGAACAATTCTGTATTTAATTAAACTGATCTAGTATGAGTTTATGTATAGCAGTTCAGGAAGACGTTTATATGTCTTTGGCTGCTAATGCAAGTTCCATTACAATCCAACTAATTCAACACCACACAGAACCAATGTGAGGTACATCATAATAGAAAATAAGATCAAGATAAAGGCTAAAACTAGGCATAAACCAACCAATAAAATAAGATTAGTAGCTATTAAACATGAAACAGGGGTAAGAGCAGTAATTTAATATAAACTGGACTTTAGATTATGTTATATTAGGATGTGAACAACTTGCAATTTTTGCTTACTGGTTCTTCTAGCAACAAATTAATATGTAGAAATCAAATACAAACAATAACGAATGTTGTTTTTTAATGCTGACTAATTCAAATATATGTATGCACTATACATGCAGTTAAGTTCTTGTTTTTGCCATTGACTGTATCAATGCAGTATTGTATGGAGGTCAGCCTGTGGTATTGTTAAGGTGTTAAGGCCCAGGTGTTTCAATAAATGCACATTACACTTTGGTGTATTTATCTTCTTTAACAATAACATAGGTTCCCTCTGGAATTCAGGTCACGTACGCTAGACAAGTACAGTGATAACATGAACATTAAAACAGGTTGTCAGCAGAGGGAAGCATAAGATATTGTAAAAAATGACTGGCAGATGGCTGCACTGACTTTTGGCTCCTCAGATCACCGCACACTTTGGAGACTTCATGGAATGTTGATTCTGTGCCTCTGTAAGTTCAATTACTACATATGATGGAAAATCTACTTTAGTACAATACCTGGACTGGGTTAGGATTAACCAAACCAACTGCATGCTGGGATGCATCTGTCTGCAATAGCTCTAGGCCAAGGGTCTGTAACCTTTTAAATCAAAAGAGCCACTTTAACCCAAGTCGAGCTAAATTAAAGTCTTTAATAGATGCAAATATTACATATACATGTTGAATTATAAATATTCAACAAAAACGTATTATTTTTGTTGAATATCTTCTATAGGAAACTTTTTTGCCATTTTATTAAACGACACATAGTTTTCTTTTAAACCCTTCAACACCAAGTATATCATATTTGAGTTTTTTAAGACCTCTACATCATCAGTGTGATATCTTTTTTTTTTTTTTTTTTTATTTTTAAAAAAAAAAAACCCTGGTTTATAGAATCAGAAACACACAATAAATAAACAACACATCATAAATCATACAGAATTTTCAAATTTATCATAAAT
The DNA here is from genome assembly GCA_034780135.1 of Jordanella pulchra. Lineage (NCBI taxonomy): Eukaryota > Metazoa > Chordata > Actinopteri > Cyprinodontiformes > Cyprinodontidae > Jordanella > Jordanella pulchra. The sequence continues at coordinate 25,231 of JAUZNJ010061144.1, forward strand.
GACAGAAATAACTTATCCAATTTAGATTATTGAAAATTGGTGAGTTTTTTGTAAGCATGCTCAATGGTATAAAACAAAGTCAGTCATTTAATTTTTTAGGCTTTAAAGGGTTCAAATAAGGATTAAAACATTAACATTTCTGAAAGAGGAGGCATAATTTTTTATAGGTTATTATTTAAAAAAATAAACACAGTTTCCAAACTAATGACAAGAAATATATATACATACATATACATTTCAACATATTGTTAATCTGATTAGAACATTCAGGTAAAATACGCTTGAAAAACGCTACAGCTTCTAAGAATGGTATTTTTTTTTACTTTTTAAAACATTTTTTTTAGCCACTATTAACAGCCATTGTAGACTCCCAAAAGAGCTACTTGTGGCTCTGGAGAACCAAACTACGGGATTCTGTTTTTCCTCTGAAGCTTGGATGCATTCATGTGGCTGATGCTTCTTTTTCAACCAGTTTTTCTTTCCACTAATCTTCTCATTCTTGAGTTTAAACACAGTAAACAGACAGTTTCTTTGAAGGTTTAGCTATCAAGGCTAAAATCTTAAATCACAGTGATGATAGAGTATTTAAATTCATAGCCAGAACGAAATTTTATTTTAAATAAAACTAACTACTGTATTACCTTATGAAAGAAGGCAATTTCAGTTCTTTATTTAAAGTCCTGCAGGAATGCTTACAGCAGAGCATTTTATCGGATCTGAGGGTTTTATCCAAGTTTCAACTTTAGAACGCTTCTAGATTATTTTATTTTATGTAATTTATCTAAGGAATTTGGTGTATTTAGTACAGATTAAGTCTAAAATATACAACGCCGCTGTTCTAATCAGTTAATCTGCTAAACTATGGAAAATCAGAACAAAGTGGCTCAAAAAGCGCAGTCATATAAAATCTGCATGAACCTGCGGAAATTACCAATTGCAACAAATTTTACCTCTGAAAATGATAAGAACAAGGAAACAGAAAGAAGGAACCCGATTTCCTCGCATAACGACAGCAGGCAGAGATGAAACGCTTGAGTTTTCCCCAGAGAGACCGCCACTATTCAGCAACAAGTAGGAGGGAGCAAAACTTCCCACAGTGAGTGAGTTCATGGCAGCAAGGGGAGCAAAGGGGCCCAACTAAATATCTTAAAGGGGACACGCCGATTTGCTTTTACCACTTAAAGTGATTTAAACCGTGAAATATTGTCTTAGTTTACTTCAAAGTGACTTTTTAAATTTGAAACTACATTTTATAAACAACAATAGTCTGTTTTTTTGATAACCGGATTTTCTATCTGCACAAAGAAAAAGGGTTATGGAATACAAAACATATCTGACAAAAATATTTTTTAGATTTTTATGTATTTTAATATATTTAGTTATATGTTTGTGTTTTTGTCTCTATATGTTTTCTCGGGTTTACAGGTTAATTACTAAATTGCCTAAACATGTAGACCCAAATACTTCTGGTCCAAGATTATACCTTATGTGGCATTGTATCTCAAATATTCATTATTACAGTTTTTAAACACAGGGGGTAGAGAGATAAAAATATATTATTTATACATTGCAGCAGACACAGGGGCAGTTAATCAACAAACATGTTAATTACTGCAAAGGTTTTTCGACATATTTGTTAATAGATGTACACTACATGTAACAAAGAAGGCAAGTAAAAAGTCATTGAAAACTTAAAAACATTAACCTTACTTTATATGAGAAGTAGGCTACTAAGAAAATAAACAAAAAAAAAACAAAACATGACATGATATCCAAACTGGGAATTCAGTCTTTTGCCTCACCACCTTGCTTCCCTCCCTGCCTGGGGAGAATAGTACTTTACAAGCACTTTGCCAAGACTCCATAGACTACTAATGACTTTTAAAGAGCATAAATCTGCTATTAGAAGAAAACAGTGCTTTCTTTCAAATAGAACATCCCCATTCGTTGCTATGAGAAGCTAGAAAGCTTTAGTGGGCTTGCTTGATCATGTGATGTTTTTCTTTTACTCAACCCTCAACAAAGAATGTTTTCATAAGCACACAAACAGAAATGGTTATACTTAGTTAAAAACTCCAAATTTGCAGGTGCAATATTTGTAAATATACATAAAGCGGTATACATAATAAGGTATTAGGACAGAGGCCCTCTCTCTCTCTCTATATATATATATATATATATAGATATATAGATATATAGATATATATCTATATATCTATATATATCAATATCATCCATCCATCCCTCTTCTCCTGCTT
>JAUZNJ010061154.1:0-27782 GCA_034780135.1 Jordanella pulchra
GCTCATGAGAAGTCAACAGCTGTAGTCAATCAGAATCACTTACAAGAAGTGAAGAGGCCATGACATGAAGCTAATTTAATTGACACAATTCTCTACATAGCCAAAATTGACAATTTATGTTGCTGTATGTATATTTTTGACCCAGCAGATTTGGTCACATTTTCAGCAGACCCAGCTATTCAGCGGTGCCGGAGGAGCACCGCAGTTCCTGCTTTAGCACCTCTTTTGTTTGGTCAAAACAAAAGCAATCCGTGCTGAAATGGGTTCTGGCTCCGGAACCGTCACGGAACTGCTTCAGTGGAAAAGACCTATGACCCTAGATGCCAAAGTGCCGCTGCAGCAAGCCCATGGGCTCTGCTCAGCTCTGTCCAATGTCCTTCCCAAGGGGGGACCCAACAGGGCCAGGAGGCCCAGGCCGGGGCCCGGGCCCTCAGCCACCCACTGAAGTACTCCAAATACCTAGAGAACCCTAGAGAACCATCAGAACCAGCAGACAAAGGGCACCTCTCACTGCCAGTGACAAGATGGAAATATGTTCTTGACTCTTGTTTACTAGTGCAAGATGGACTCTCAGAGAAATTTCCAAAATCTGCTGATCTAGCAAGATTTCTGTCAGATTTAAGAATTGTAAATAAAAAAAAAATAAATTAGTTAATTAAGTTTGCTAATATTTTGGAGAAACATATGCCTTGTCCTAATTATGGCGATATTTTGAATTGTCACCATCATTTACAGTAAAGGTAAACAGAAATGAAAAACCTTGATTTGCATTAGGAACTACAGGGACTTTACTCCTACTTTTGGCCTGTCTCAAAAGATTACATTCAGGGAACTTAACTTTTCAACAGTTAACTGCTTTGTTTTACACTTTGAATAACTAGTTTTTTTTTAATAAGCAATGAAGAAGATTAAAGTATTCATTGGAAAAAACTCTTATTTACTCTAATCTTGTGGGGAAAAAAACTTTTTTCCTTTCTGCAATATCTAAACATACAAAGATGCAGTATTAAAAAAATACATTTAGAGGCATAATACCTGAAGTAATAGTAAACGGAAAATACACACTACACTTTGTAACATCCCCACTCTTGCTTGTGGCTGCAAGGCCATGATATACCGTGATTCATTATTTTCAAAGATGGGATTGTTTCACCCATAGCCAGCTCATTTAAAGGCTTCCTTCAAAAGGGGACTCTTGGATGGAGCTACCCTCTTTTGAATTACCTTCTCAGAGGCACCAATTATTTTCGAGCTTAGAGCTGTAATTAATAAGTTGGACCGCATCTTCCTAATTAATTAGGTAGTCACGCCGGGCAGGTCTTACAATAGGTTGTTTCTCCCTTTTAAGATGGAAAGCATTAAGAGATGTATGGAATCATTTAGGGGTTATGTTTGTATTGTTGTTCTCACATACAAATCTTTAAAGGCACTTTAAAGGATAACTCACCCCAAAATCAGCTTTACTTGCTAATCTACTGTCTACATGTCTTGGGCATTTTTTTGGAGACACACATTTGCACACCGTCTGTTTGGCAATTTTCTCAGGTTGCCTACAGCAAGAAGGTTCTGGGTTCGGTCCCAGCCTGGGGTCTTTCTGGGTGGAGTTTGCATGTTCTCCCCATGCATGCGTTGGTTCTCTCCAGGTACTTCAGCTTCCTCCCACAGTCCAAAAACGCCTGTCCTCCTTGGGTCCTAAAAACATGACTGTTAGGATAATTGGCATCTCTCAATTGTCCCTAGGTGTGAGTGTTTGCGTGCATGGTTGTACGTTTTTGTGTCTGTCTATATGTTGCCCTGCGACAGACTGGCGTCCTGTCCGGGGTGTACTCCGCCTCCTGCCCATAGTCTGACGGAGATAGGCACTGGCCCAACCACGACCAGGATGGATGGATGGATTGGATTCAATGACAAACCTAAACACAGCAGTTCAAACCGGTAGCTAAGATCTGCAGGCCTCATCCATCACTGAAACTTTTCATCCACAGACGCATACATACACCTACTTTTGTCAAATGTACAACATCCTGGTTTTTTGCAAAACAATCATGTCTCTGATCACTCTCCATGTTTGTGTCGCTGTCAGTCCATCTGTCAATCACAGCTGAGGCCATGACCCCCTGTAAGTTCCCACGGTTTAACTGGAATCACCCCCATAAGGTGTATTTTATACTATATGTCTTAAGATATAAGCTCTGGTATATGGCAAGCTGTCATTTAAACAACTAAAACAACTACAAGAACTGGGCTCTATCTCTGCTGTTTCCCAGCCATCTGTCAGCCTTGGGCGGGCTTGGAATGAGATGTTAGGATATTCCCACCTCGAGTAACACTGTAATTTTTACCTTTACAAATAGAAATTTTGCCACATATCGATTCAATATGTGTCACTTCAATATGTGTGTTTCTATAGATGCTGCTGTGGCAATTGATCCCATTTATAGACTTCTGCTTGTGTGACATGTTTAGATTTCAGCACAAAGTGTTATGGTCAAAATATTTCTTCAGTGTTTGAGGCTGTGCAGCTGTATTGTCTATTTATTCTTATTTAGGGCTAAACTCCAGTGGATAATCAGAAGGAAGTAATGATAGGAAAATACATTTTATGTAACTTAAGAAAAAAGCTGTATTTCTTTCCAAATGTGGCCCTCCCCTGCACCCCCCCCCCTTAAAGATTTCCTCTTTTCAGTTCTTCTTTTTAATTTGATGACCTGATTAGTAAAAAGACCAAACAGATTGATTATCTCTTTTAAAGATCCTTAAGCATGTTTATTGTCTACCTTTAACTTCAGCGTTTGATGCGTTAAATTTAATTTAGGTTGTAGTTTACAAAAACCATGTTCTTATGAGTTGTAGTTGTTTTAAAGAGAATTGCAGAAGACTCAGATTAGAAATGGTAGACAAGATGTTAAAGTAACCCATGAAGTTATATGAAGCAATAAAAATCGGATTGGTTTATTTCAACTCAGTAAAGTGCATCTTTATTTAATACATCAGAATAACAATTTTCCTTTATAGCATCTGAATCTATTCTCGAAAACATGTAGACTTCTGACTTGGCACAGCACCTGCAATAATACCTAAACTGTTGTGTTAAGACATGAGAGAAATGAGCAGCAACATAAAATAACTGCCTCCTAGGACTCATCTGATGGAGCCATAAAAGTAGAACATGAACACACACTCTGATTGTAGTTAGTTGATTTGTATGCCCTGAAGGAATATTTCTTTGTTTTCACACCTTGGAAAAATAGTAGAGGTATATGTTGTAATTCGTCATGTAAATATGAACTGTCAGAAATATCTACTAAAGTCTCTAATGGTATGATCTGCAAGATGCAAAAACGTCCTTGTTAAAAAATATGTAGCCTATACGTTTGCTATATAATACTTGGTGTTTCCCTTTCCTTTTTTCTCTCTCTCTTTTTCTCAGTTGTTCTCTTTCAGTCCTTTGAATAGGTTCTCTTAAATTAAAAGAAATCTCTCCAGATATCTGTTTTTCCGTGGATTTAGGTTGCCAAAGTGGATATACAAAAAGCAGCTGAGGTTTTTGACCCCTTTTTCTTGCTGACCACATTGATAATCGGTCCAGACTGTCTGCCCTGGCTTCCATCCTCCCTCTGACAGTCAGACTAATAGATTTACTGAAGTTTCAGTGTAAGTGTCAGTTGGGAGCAAATGCTTACTTGGCTCGTCCTTCATCCTGTTCTCCTCTATCTCACAGTCCCCTGACCCTCCTATGACCTGTAATGTCTGCATGTGGGCTCAAAGACTAGGTCAAGAAGTAATAGTTAGATTTGGTCTGACTGAATTTTTGTCTCTTCTAGCTGATGGATAAGGAGCGTGCTCCTGCTTGACTATGGTTTCTTGCAAAAGTATTTGCATTTTTTCACGTTTAAATCATAAATTTCAACTTTTTATTGGAATTTATGGGCTGGATCAACAAAGTTGAAAAGAATCTTATTTTACAGCCAAAAAAGATTATGCATTTATATCCATCCTTCTAATGTCGGGTATAGAGTATGCGATTATCTGCTGTCACAGATGAATGAATAGGGCTGTAGGAAAATCATAAAAAAATCTTTGGTCATGACTCAATCTGTGGTTGTACATCACAATGAGACAGGTTCAAGGATGGCCGTTTTTAGTGTCTTGCAATCAAAGAAAACCTACAATATTTATCTGACAGCGTCTGATATTAAGAATGATGATCTTACGGTGAGACAGATACTGTCCACTGATCAGCCAATAGAAATGCAACAGCTGCTTGGGACACACCACATAAAGAACCAGTAGAAAATATGATTGCAAGGTGATCTGTTTTCAGGATTTTGTGTGTTTCATTGAAAATAAGCAAAACCTGAAGTCATTATAACATACAGTATATGAAATGAGAAATCATAGCAGTGACTGTTGTAAAAGCAAACTGCTAATAAATGAGTTGCCTAATAAATGTTTAGTTCTCACATTATCTGTTTGAACTACAAATTCAAATACTATTAGGAGTGTTCTTGTATGTAATCTACATACAGGGATGTGTAAAATAATTAATCAATTTCTTAGCTATGAGAATAATCTGGAACACTTGACTTCAAGAACGTATAGGGAGAAATTTGGGGAGATGAGGGACAGTAGAGGGTCTGCAGATTCAGAACAATGCTGCTTCACAAATTACGAACATTTAATATGTTTTGGATTTCTGAATCAGTGATTGGCTGTTCTGTTCTGTTTGCTCCAACCACACAACCTTGTCCGATCAGATCAAACAAACATTCTCCGCTGAACATTTTATTGGCTGACCTGGTCTAAGCCTCCTACAGGTCTCCACCCAATATTACCCTGTATCTACTTAATGCATCTTCCTACCTTCATCTTTTACTGGAAAGATGGTTTATTCTAGGTGAGCTTATTTTCGGTCTAAGGAGAATACTTCATCTTTTGTGTCCCTTATGTGGCATATGAAAAATTACAGACATCTTGAATCTTTCTTTCAACAGTAGCTTTATCTTTGCTACTGCTCCACAAAGGACGGATCAGGGGAATGTAAATAAATACTAATCGTTGTCCTGTCAACAAATTCTCCCATCTGAGGTGTGGATCTCTGTTTTGCCCTCTTGGTTGCTGCTCTGGCTTTTGCTCCCCTTGCCTAATTGAAAACCACACATTGGTTGTAATTCTTAGTTATGTGACTTGTGTTGGTCTCTCACTGAAAACTCTAAAATCTAAATTGAAATCTGTTTTTAACTTAGTAAAACAAGAAAATCTTCACGAAAAGTGAATACACTTTGCCTTTTCTCTTGATTAATAGTGCCCTTGTCCAAAAAGTAAATTAAGAAAAATCTTTGCTTTAACTTCCACAAGATTGTGCTAAAAATGTAGAATTCCATTTGCTTTAAAATTAAGGTTGTTTTTGTCTTCGCTTTTCTCTTTGAACCAATGATTTATTTAAACCTTTAAATTGCAACGGTGGGAAAACTTTGTCTGAGTTGGAGTTTAAAAATTTCTTTCAACACTTAGTTTAACTTAGTCATAAAAGAGAGGAAAAAAAGCACACCTCTTCCTTAGTCAACATCGCATGCACAAAACAGATGCTTTTGGTCTTATTTCCCCACAAGGACATTACTCTGAGGGTACCACATTGATGTGACTGAAGAACAATAAAAAAGCAAGGAGAAGGTTTGCAATGTTTGATGAAATCAGACCAGGCAAACGGCTTCCTATTTTCTGTACACAAGACTTCACATTCCAACCTCACTATACATCTTCTTGTCATCAGTAACTTCTAACAACCCCCAGTTGGGTTGTGGGATGTGGTAGGGTCTCCCTCAGCCTGCCTCAGTAGTAAACCTCTTCACTCACTATCCCATAATCCCTTCTGCTCTGAGGATAGGAGTGAGCTGCCAACAACAACAGGGGCTGCAGGGGTGTGATAAAGAGGCTGTGGACTGCTTTGGGGTACAAGGACCCAGAGGAATCAAAGCCTGACTCTGTGACACTGTTTTATGTTTTGAAACCATAAACAGTGAAAGGGTCACAAGAACATTGTAAATTCAGATACATCTAGAAGGTTAAAGTACTTTTGCTGACAGATGGAAGAAAATAGTTACCACTGAAGTAATTGATTGAACATCATGTTTGGGATTTTTTTTTTCTGTCGGGTGAGGTGACTAGAAGTTTGGCACCAAATAGGCCCTCGGTCATATACCTAATATATGACCGAGGGCCTATATATGACCTGTATAACATAGGTCATATAACTAATCCACACACTCCCAGACATTACCGTTCTAATACTAGATTAACCTTGATTATTTTGGGTCAGAATTAGCAAAATGTTGGTACTACCATAAAGTTCTATCAGTGGAGATATAATAAAAGCATCAGATCAATATCTACACACCAGTTGCAATGAAAATCTCCCATTTAACCACATGCCAGGGGAGCTTTAAATCTGGCCACAGTGGAGATCAACCAATGGTTATGTTGTGCCATGGGGCCTTTTTCTCTAATCATCAGAAGATGGGTGCTCTCTGATCATGAAGGGTTCAAAGCCTGTTCAGTCGGTATTGAGAGCCCTAAAGTGTGGCAGGAAATTATCTGTTTCCCCCATTATATCCTAGGTTTTGAAACAAAACAGGATGGATCCCAGAGGCCAACGTAAAAATCCATAAAAATCCAAACAAAGCAAAAAAATGATTGGAGAATGCTCAAAAAGGTTAATGTGCACATGTTTTAAAGCTGCACACACATCTTTTGGTTTTCTGCTAGTCTGTCTAGTCAAATATATGATTAATCAATTTCAATCAGTAAGACTCAATTACAGTGCTTTGTGTAAGTTGGCTAACCGATTGCATTACTATTCTGTCCCATTTCACTCTAACACCTTTACAGTAAATAAAATAGGTTTCAACCAACTTTATTTAAACATAGTTTAATGAATAGTTAGTGCAACTTTGTGTATTTCAATCTCTGTAAAATCATATGGTCTTTGAAGACCAATTTGAAAACGCTGGTGAACAACCAGCATTATGAAGACCAGCAGGCAGGTTAGGGAAGTTCAAGGTTGGTTAGGTTAGAAATATTTGTTTTAGTTAATAACATGTAACTGTTAATAACTTATAATAATAAGATAAAACCATTCACATGCTACTTTCGGTTCATGACCCCAGTTATTTCAAAATAAGAGGCTTGAACACAAATGCCTCCTCTTTGCTGCAACCTTTTGTTCTAAGGCAAATAAAATTCACTCAGTAACCTCTTAGTGGATGGGTGTGCAGACGACTGTTCTCTGAAAAATGACTGTGTTAAAATGCAGAGGAAAGAATTTCCCCATGGAGAGATAATCGTCTTTCTTAAAATAGAAATGTCATTCCGTGGCATAGAAATACATCACAGTTTGGGATTATACGTAAACAGATGACAGATTTAAAAATTACACTTATTTGGTGGGGCACTTTGCAATAGCAGAGTATGCAAATTGCATATGCACAAAAGCAAATACAATGCACCTTACAAATACGCTTTACATGCATTTTAGCGTTTACCAAACCCAAAACCCAGGAATTGATTCCAAGGTTAGGTTAGAAATTTTTATTTTAGAGCCTGAAAGCTCTGAAAATGTTGTCAACTATCAATTAAAAATGTAAATATGTGTGAAAACATACACCTTAAACATGTTAAAACATATGGTGAAAGGTTTACAGTGTGGGGCGTTAGGGTTGTCCTGGTCAGATATTGATATCTGAAATTTGTCCAATATCAGCCAAAGAATGATTAAAAATGATGGAATAATGAATAGAGTTCAGCTTCCATAAGCCATAGCTGATTTGGGGCTGCAAAATGCTTCAGACTAGGTTTAAATTTTACCTTCTAATTTGGCAAAATCCCAAAACATCCTCCCAGAGCAGCAACAGCATGGTTTCATTAAAAAAATAAATTTAGATTAGAACTGGTTTGTCCTAAATCTAACTGAAAATCTGTCACCAAACGTCACAGTTTTACAGAAACTCCCTTTTAATTCTAAGCCTACGTTTTTTTTCACAAACTGAATAAACCAAACTTCCAGTATATAGATAAATTATTCCCCATGGAACAAATGGAAGTTGTAATGTGACAAAATAAAAATAAAAATTCAAGGAGTTTGAATTTGTTTGCAAGGCTCTTTATCAAGAATAAAATAACTCAATTTAAATAATAGGTTATGAACCTAACTTGTGTAAAATTTTCTATAACCTGAGGAGATTTACACTTCGAGTCAAGCTGCACTTTCTCCATCTCTCTCTATAACCTTCAGATAACTCTTTTCAACGGTAGTCCTGAAAATGTCAGAGTGTAAACTGGATGTTTTGGTCATTACATGATGTCCGTGCTTCTGCAAAATATTTGAGAAGGACTTCAAAGGCTCATAACCTCTGGCTAATTTTCCACAGCACAATAAACTGATTTCTTAGATGACTCAGGAGGGGATTTGTGGTTTACTGATAATGCTGAAAGAACAGAATGCATTGCATGATCTATGAGCCTCGAACTATCTCTGTGTGAAACCCAAACAAAGTCCACAACTATGGCTGCATGTGTACACGCTTACTCCCACACAGATGCTCATAAATCATACGAAGCAGCCAAACACATGGAGGCACAGTTCCATGCAACAAGAGAAGCACTTTCTCTCTCCATCTCTCCCACCCCCCTGCACACAACCAGAGCACCTCCTGATGAATGAGAGGGGCCAGAACAGAAAGATTCACTCACCTCCACAGGAACAGAAGCCCTGGAGGCAGAGAGGACAAGAAAGGAGGAGGAAGTATTCTTCCTCTAGTGATTCGCATCAGTAAAGGTGTTTGGTTAGTTTCACATAACAATTAGGCAGTTCCTAACATAAACCCCAAAAGTGGCCAAAACCAGCTATCTAAGCTTTTTTTTTTGTTATTAACTTTGTTCTGTGTATCGGTTGATCGTAATCATGAATACCAAAACAGCATCACGTAGTTTGACCTAAAATGCAGTATTGGAGTTCAGTCAGAAAAAAAATCAGCTGCCTTTAATTACTCACATGAGATTAGTTTCCCCTCCTGGCCTCCGGCGATCGGTGATATCATGAGCAATAAAATGACTATTTATGTCTTTCAAGCTGAAATAGAACAGGATTGCCTGGTTGGTGACTAATTAGAGAGCACGTGAATGCAATATTGAGTTTGACTGCTGTCATGGATACCGTTTAGTGTGTACATTTTATGCTTTTAAGTGACACGAACTGGCAGAGTAAGGGAAACAAAATGAGAGCCAGATGTGACTTGATATTGCATGTCAAGTGAAAACAGAAGAAAAAACAAAAGAGGGAACGCACCGTTACATGTAAAATCAGAATCCTAAAACTTTAGCCTGAATGTAAAAACTGAAAGAAAGGATTGAAATATATGTAAGACGTTTGTGTTTTGAAATGTTTTATTCTGCTCAAAAGCTAAATCGGGTAAACTAGAGTCCAGTGTTAGGAGGCAAGGATAAAAGTAAAAGCAGGTTCTTGTATCTAATGAAATAACCTACATGATCAACCTTTTTAGTGGAAAATCGTTTTTGTTTATAGCACCAAAAGGTTTTGCAGTAAAAGTAATAGAAGAACAGTTAAGCATTTAAATGTAATTTGAAACTAGGAGAGGGCAATCATATAGCAAAAACAAAAAAAAAAACATTGACATGAAAGGAAAAAAGCAACATTTCCAGAACCAATATTAAAGGTTTCCATGTATGAAGTTCCATAAGTGCAAAAAAATGTTGATGTGTCGTGTTGCATATGTGCATATGTAGTTAATGTTGTAATTGCTTTTGTGCATGTGCATATTGGACTTGTAGCGTGCGCATGTCAAGCATCTTCCAATAAGTTGTCTACTTTGTTCTCTCTCTCTCTTCATGTTGTTACAGCATCTTGTTGAATCCATCTTCCTACCGTCTTCATGCTCTGTTATTACAACCTGTAGTCAGATGATGTCATTTACACTGTCATCTGGTTTCATTTTCCAATGTCTCATTTCTTTTCTATTAAGATTAGCAGTTTGATAAATCTTTTCTTTAGATTTCGATGTTGCAACACTAATAACCTCTGTTTCATTGTTAGCTCTATGCAACCCATTGGTTAATAACATGTAACTGTTAATAACTTATAATAATAAGATAAAACCATTCACATGCTACTTCCGGTTCATGACACCAGTTATTTCAAAATAAGAGGCTTGAACACAAATGCCTCCTCTTTGCTGCAACCTTTTGTTCTAAGGCAAAAAAATTCACTCAGTAACCTCTTAGTGGATGGGTGTGCAGACGACTGTTCTCTGAAAAATGACTGTGTTAAAATGTAGAGGAAAGAATTTCCCCATGGAGAGATAATTGTCTTTCTTAAAATAGAAATGTCATTCCGTGGCATAGAAATACATCATCACAGTTTGGGATTATAAACAGATGACAGATTTAAAAATTACACTTATTTGGTGGGGCACTTTGCAATAGCAGAGTATGCAAATTGCATATGCACAAAAGCAAATACAATGCACCTTACAAATACGCTTTACATGCATTTTAGCGTTTACCATTGATTCCAAGATGAAATCATTTAAAAGCTCAGTTCTCATCCTGGAAACTTTGGGTCTACATGGTTCATACCAAAAACAAGCCTCTCTAAAATTGTGTTACATTCAAGACCATTCAGTGTCTTATTGAAAATATACAAGATTTTCTAAAGTATTTTAAAAACAGAGGGCAGTCTTGGGATTTAAGGACATATTTAAATTGTTCATCTTAATATGTGTTTCTTCAGTTTAAAAAACAATGATTGCTGTTGTTTAGTTGAGGAACATTCTAAGATCACAGTGACTGACTATAAGTGATAATGGAATAGTTCTGCTTGTAAAGCAATGACATAACATCACTGTAGGAGAAAACATTTTTTTCATAGTTTGTTTGTGATGTAACTATTTTCTGAGAGACATAAAACTTCTGGTAAACCATAGCAATCAAAACCAAACACTTGGAATATTATAACCCGTGTGCAAAGAAGGGATCTTTACCAGAACAATCCACCGATAATCCTGTCTAATTCAGAACGCTGGAAAGAGAAGAAACATCTGGATAAAACTGAAGATTATTCTGCACCTGAATTTGTTAGAGGTATGAATAATTTTAGGCCTCACTGTACATTCCAATCTTATTTCTTGCACTGACTTTACTACTTAAAACAGCTATTTCTGACTACTATAAAGAGAGTTCACAGAAAGCATAAATGTTAACCTTTCAAACTGCTTGAAACAACCACTCCACATTAGATGACTATGTTTGAAAGCTGTTAACAGAACATGTTCTGCAGCTCCTCTAGGGACTCTCTATTTCTCGCTCTAGTGGTTGCATTTGATGAATTTATTGTAGCTGCACATTTTAAATAAATACAGCCTAACTATAAGTATTTGATTTTGAAATAAATACCAGATGTTGTTTATGTTTGTTTGTTTGTTTATAGTTCAATTTGCTCTTCAAAACAACAAAAAAAAACATTCCTGTTTTCTATCATATTTAATTGAACAACCTGTGCTTCTCAAGGCATTATTTTATCAAAGATCAGTGCTGCATTTCCTTCCTAATTCCAATTATCTTAGCCATTGTCAGGGTCGTATTCATCATGCCGTTTCTGTAATTGAGAACCTGTGGGGTAATCCATCACACAGACACTGCTCAGAGATGACATTTTATTGATTTCACAGGGCATGCTTGGGCTTAACCACATCAATCTCCAGGTGACAGTCGCTGCGGTAATTGCGTGCCTCCGCTAATAATGACCATTCTGCTTGACCATCTCACTGGCCAATTATCCAACCCGAGATACCACGCAGGTGTTAAGAATCATAATGAGGCTGTTATGATGAGAAAAAAACCCAGTCATCCTGCTTAGCATTAAAAAAACATGAGAAATGTGCCAATGACTTTTTGACACATGACCAAAAAAAAACACGTTTTGAGTTGTCCTGTTCCTGGCTTTTGTTGGTTTCTCTTTAACTCCTTTTTTCCACCCCTGTATTGTAAAAGTTATTTCCTGGCATGCTTTAGTGCTTGTATTCATGACATGCTTCATGTAGGCTGGAAGTTGCATTGAGTTTAGGACAAGCAGGGGAATTCTTCTTCTCTGCTCTACTTGGCACAGGCCTACAGTGCTGCCTGATGTCAGACAGATCACAGCCAGAACAACTGGCCCTTTTCCCTTGCTGGAAAAAGGCAAAGTTTCTAACACTGAGGCAAGCTCTTTTTGGCTCCAGGGTGGGTTCTCATGCAAGAAATCCAGTTTATTTTCCCCCATGCTTTTTCCAAGCAAAGCTGGTTTCTTGCGATTGCCCAAATAACATCTGAGGAACATTATTAGTTCCATATTTCCTCACAAGTCTTTTATTTTCAATAAAATACATGCACCAATGGTAACATAAAGATTTGTTTTTTTTATGTTAGATTCACTTCCTTGATTATAATGTTTTTTTCTCCAAATGTTTATCCGGGAGTCACTGCTGTCCAACATTGTGTTTAGTAAGGAGCTTTGGAGTGCGTCTTGTTATTCTGGACCCCTGCCTCTCATTTATCACACTTATCTCCAGTTCGTTCAAAAGTCCTTATTAAGAAGTCTAGGTTTAATGAGACAAAACACAGTGTGTGACTCTCAAATTGTTTCCCATTGATTTAACCTTTTCTCCAATGGTAGAAGTAGCCTTAGCCAGCAGTAGTGATCATATAAAATTAGTTATTCAAGTCAATATGTGAAAATACATATACTTTTGTGTATGTGTAAGCTTGATATCCATCGATTTGAAGTCCTCCAAGCCTTTAACTTGTAAAGATTGTTAATTTGATTAGACCACATGTAGTATGTGGTGTGTAAAATGGTGAAATTTGCATTATGGGCAAATCTGATCACTAGATGGTGGAAAATGACCTTGCAACATGTTTACTGGTTTGCCTTGAATATGCTAAAAACAGCAGTAGTTGAATAGCCTAAACTGAAGTGAAGGGCGTCAGGGCAGATGATGTAGTTGGAGAATTGGTGCAAGGCTCACCACTGGTGTTTCCAAGATGGCGCATGCGACCCCTAGACACAAGGAACAGAATATGGAAGAGATTAAATAAATCTAGTTTAATCACTGCCAAAATATGATACACAAATAAGTAAGTAACAGATAAGAAGTAAATAAGATTAAAAAAGTTATGAGAATCTCTTGAAGGAAAGGAAAGAGAAAGAGATGTTGATTATTTTGTTAAAAAAGCAACAAATGTTATTTATTATATAGTATATTTTATAAGGTACCAACATGGCTACCAGTTGTGTAAATCTGTGACTTAACCACATCAGTGACAGATAAAGGAAGGAGTTCAGGAAAAAAACTTTCTTATAAATATCTATATAAAAGCCCACAACTTTCACATTGTTAAGCTAAACATTTATCAGGGTAACTAATTTGGTGAAGGGTAATTTAAAGGGTTAATTTGCACCCTTACCACATTATTTATCTTAGTTAGTAGATTATTAGCCTGACAGTGTGTCTGGGCTTCATTGAGACTGAAGTCGGTGTCCATGAAATCACAGAGCTCATACTGGGGATTTTAATGATTAGAAATTCAAAATAGAAATACACTTTGCCTCAATTCAACTCATCAGAATTGAATGTGCTTTTATGCATTAAATCCTCAGTAAAACAGATGAGCAATCGCTTAGGTTCTATGAATGCAGACACTTTATAAAATGCATTTGGTTTGGCAGGGTTATCTTTTAGGGCACAGTGAGTTGAGATAATTTGTATATAAAGGTTCTGCTGTCTTTACCTTAAACAAATGTTTTTAACAACATTACAAATTTCTAGTAAGTTCTCATAATTGAGTGACTTTAACTTCCCAGTGATCCAATTTAAAGGGACTTTTTTTCTCATCTGCAGGATTTAATTCTAGATTAGCCTGAGTTTGGATATGGGTTGGTTAATAAAGTGACATTTCAAAGTAGCAAAATTAAACAGTCTTCCTTGGTCTTTTGGAATCTGTTAGCAGTCCACTTTGGACCGGGAGATTGAGAAGTCATGGAGTTATCTGTGAAAATATGGCTATATTCAGCCCTCCAAATGAAATCCTACGTTAGAGAACCTAAATATGCCTGCTCAGGTAATTCTCATATCTGTTTTATAGCATAACAACAACTTTTAGCTTAGGAAGCTTTAATGTTTAAGTGGAGCCTAGACTGCCATAAAGCGGCGATCTGGGTCAAATGACATATTCAGTGAAGGATCCAATCCTTTCAAGTTTCGTAAGCGTGTTTTTTTAAGAAGCAGCCTGCCCATAGCATCAACACATGATACTCTGTGGTATATGGACCTGAAAAAAAATTACATTTATCTGAAATTAGCAAAAACAGTTGTGTCAAAAGTTACACAATGTTGCTGTAATTCTGTTTCATATCACAACTCTGTTATTCTGAAATATAAACATCTAAAAGATTTTTATTTTTTTTTTTCTTCAAGTAAGAACGTAAACTTGAAAATCATGATTTATTGAGTATGGCTGTATGGCTAGTTAACTAGAGATACAATGGTTTCCTTTTTCTCCAAAAGAAAGAATAAAAGGGTGTGGGAACTGTTAAATAGAGATGCGGTGCACGTCTATCTGTCCATCCATTCAAATCAATAGGCTACCCATTTTTCCTGAAACGGTTAGGGTGAATGGTGGCTATCTCTGATAGTTAAACAATAAAAGGGAGAGTATGTCATGGACAGGTTGCCAGTCCTTCACAGAAAGACAGAGAGACATAGGACAATGCACTGAACGGCTGATTGGAGTCACTTTTTAAACCGACGATTGTGTTTGAGGAAGCCAGAATACCCACAGAGATCCATGCATTAGACTTAGCCTGCAGTCAAGATTGATGTTATGCAAAATCTTTGACTTAATTACTTATAAATCAAATGTTCCTTTACTATAAAGCATTTTATCTCCAAGAAGCAATTTACTGTATGTTAACTGTTGGTCTTAGTGACAGATGTATACAAATATTTATCTGTTTTCCACAGTTTGAAGACAAGTGTCAGTAGTGCAAACATATTTACCCCCAGTGGTGTCACATTTTCAGTTCTGGTGCTTGCTCTAATGTCAAGCTGCACGTCATTTGGGACAGTTTCTGTTGTATTAATTGGCAAAAATCTTTCTCTGTGCCAGCTCTCAGTCAGTTACATGGAGCCCTGCTGCATGCACCTCCTGTGGGTAATGCATTTTAAATGGAGGGGCGTGATCCCACCCTTTCCGTTCGCATCATTAACTTCCCACTGATTGATAAACAGTGAGCTCGGAAGGCCATGTGGGTGCGACTGACTTGTGACATTCGGCACATAATGTAGGTGGCTGGTGGATCATTGCTTGGCATGGATGAGAAACTCCCTTAAGTGTTGTCAGCTGGCTGGGAAACACTGGATGGTTGTTGCTTTTGTGTTTTTAGTGCAATTTTATGACTTGCAAATGCCTTTTTGCTAGTTTTCATGTTTTCCTTTCCAATTTCTTCATTATTTATTCTTTTTTTTTTTTTGGCCCAGAATTTTTTCCTATTTACAGGTAGTGCTTGACCACGACAAAGCTACTGGTCAACAAGACTTGCATTGGAGTTTTCTCCTAGGCTGTTGTTTTTTTTGCTTGTTTTTTCCAGGGTTTAGGTAAAAGAAGTGCTGTTCTGTTTTGACGCATACCCTTCTTTTCTACACATAGGTGTTTGTTTTCCAGGAGATTGTAACAACAACTTCCTGTCTAATACGTGTATCTGTATTTGTTTTCTTTTAGGACGGAGATAGATGGCCGGCTGGCTAATTCTAAAATCTAAGCTAGTGTTAAAACGCTGAGTTCTAGCCATTTACTAGATGCTTGGTTTGGTCTCTGAATTAGATCTGGTTGGAGCATGCAGCAGAACTGGCTGTCAGTGATCCTTATGTAGCTGCATTTTTTTGTATAAAATTGATTGTTTCATATCCAATCCGCTGGTCTGTCTTCCATTTTTTTGTCATAGCCTTGGAGCCAGTACTGGTATTTTGATAGAAATCCTTGCTTATTTTTGATTCACTGTGCTACATTGAATATATACAATATATATGATAATTGTATAATAATCGAATATATATATATATATATATATTCTCAAAGCTAAAGGCACTAATAAAAACACAGCGAATAGAACTTCAAGGTCCCATTCTTGTGTTCAGGAGGTCAGTTATACAAAACAGACCATTGAGGTGAAGGTAAAGCTGAAAACAGATTGGGGCGTTACAGTGACGTCCTACATTTTTATTCCTTTTTTCTAAGACTGGCCTTGTCAAATCTACTTTAGTCATCAGCTTCACGTCAAGGAAAAATCTCAGAAAAGCAGTTCTGATTTTCTTCCAAAAATTAGAATTATTTGTCATAACCACTACAAGATAATAACAATGCTTTTAATATTAGGCATGAGAGGATGAAGGTTAAATGCAGAAGCTTTATAGATGCTACTTGGAACAAAAACAGTATTTTTGTTTTTTTTATCCTGTAAACTTCAAAGGATCAGGCTTTAGTTAAAGGTTCCTAGGAATAGTTGGATGCTTTAGCTAATATTTTCCATTATTGGACATAAACATCCTCATCTGCATAGCAGGGGAAGACTATTTCTTGTTTCCCCAAAAAAGGAATATAGACTGATAAAAAAATGAAAGATCTAATATTGAACCCTTCAGCACTTCATAGTAAAGATGCAGAGGGGATAAATCCCCCTTTGTCGACATAAAGTATTTTCCTTTTATAGATAAAATCAAAACCAGACCAAAGCTCCACCACATCATGCTCCGAATGGGATAATTCTTGCTAGATTTACATACTTTAGCATAAATGTTTTTTTTGTTTTTTTTTGGGAGAAAGTCTTTGAGTACGTTAAGGAGTGATATTTTAGTACCAAGCCCTTGAATGGATAGTATTAAGAAAGTACCTGTTCCATACCAAAAAGGCTTTTTTTCCCCTTTAATGTCGCTTTAGGTTCTCCATATTATTAGTGGTGTGATAAGTTTTAATTTCAGACAGAATTATTAAAAGAATGTTAGATTGTGTATAAAATACTTCTGTATCTCAGAGAAGTCATGCATTATAAAAAGTTTCCTCAAAGCCTGTATAAAGAGAAACATCCAGCAGTATTACAGATCCCCCAAACTATTAACAATTGGAACTAGGAGCTCTTCCATATATTAACCATTTGTCTTCATCTTCACACTAGGAGTCTTAGAAATTTTAGACTAATTTGAAAAAATACATTGTTCGATTTACATTTCCTGTGGCTATTAGCAAACCCAAGAGGTGGACATTTGAAGACAAAGAAGTCCTTTGTAGAATGACTTTGTTGTACCTAGATTTTTGCTCTGACTTTAGATACAGGAATGTTTAGAGGATAGGCTATTTTTTGTAATGTTAAATCAACACACAGCTGCATTCAAGGCTTCTTTTCATATTATACCGCAGGGAAAAGAAGAGACACAAATTACTTATTTAAGTACCCAGACATTTTAAAAAACAGAAAATTCTAAATACCCAAATAAATTAAACAAACATTACATCTATTTTATGTTTTTATTGTTAGCAGTGCCAAATTGACATCACTGTTTTTGGCTTAACAATGATTTCTTAACTCTATGCACTACAAGCATTTCATATGTACACAGAAGTTTTTTTTTTACACTTTTGAGTAAAATTCTTCTCAGAAATTGACACGTTCACCTCATTGTTTTGTTTTTTATTGGCAGAGGCTGAGTTTGTATGTCCAAAACCTAATTAAGTCTGAAGAAACACATCATTTTATTTGGCTCTCCCCTCTCTCAAGTCTCGCTTTGATCCTGTGATTATTACCAGGTCTTTGGCACAGTAAAGAACTTGAGGGTGGGGAGGCATTGTGTCCCATGCTGACCGCTCCCAAAGAAATCACCTCCCCTCCCTGATTGTAACAGCTGAAGCTCCCAGCTGGGTTGTGACTAACTGCTGAGGTCAGTAAGAGAAACCAGCTGCCTGTGGAGGATTGTTTTTCTGCTGAGCACTCTCCAAACATCTCCTGATGTTCTATAATATTGTGCTGAA
Source organism: Jordanella pulchra (assembly GCA_034780135.1). Taxonomy (NCBI): domain Eukaryota; kingdom Metazoa; phylum Chordata; class Actinopteri; order Cyprinodontiformes; family Cyprinodontidae; genus Jordanella; species Jordanella pulchra. The sequence continues at coordinate 18,130 of JAUZNJ010061154.1, forward strand.
CATGTGGTTTCTGTATGAACAGAGATACACTGGACGGATGAGTCTGCTTGATTATATAGTGAATAGTGAATCCACATGTTGATCCTGAAGTGCAAGGTCACTGTTTCAGTGACAATATACTGTGTTCTTTCTGCTGTTGATTCACTGTTTCCCCTCCAGCTGTGTTACCTGTGATGGTAGAACTTTGTATGTTGAAAGTACCTCCAAAAAACATTGGAGTAACATTCATTTATTCCATTCTTTGATTGTACTGGATTTCCAAGAGTTATTTGGTCTTCTAAGACAGCAATGATCTAATCTTTTTAAATATTGATCCATATCATGATTAAAGCATTTTGTTTGTGTGAATTATCAAATGATATTCAAAAAGAGTCCCTTGGACAAGCTGCTTCTGTCGAATTACATTCTCATCTCAAACCTCCCCTTCATCAGTACGATTATTGAAAAGTTGTATTTTGGGAGTTAGAGACCTTCCAAACAATGAAAAGCCACTTCAGTGGCTCCAAGTCATGCTTCCATGTTCACCACAGTACAGACCCTGCTCTTGTCAAGGTGTTTAATGGCATTCCTATTCATGCATCCCCAATCTCGGTTCTCAAGGATCAGTGTCCTGCAGCTTTTAGAGGTTTCCCTTCTTCAGCACAGCTGATTCTGATGACTGCAGTTCAGCAAAGGGCTGTTAATCACCTATCAATGCAAATCAACTGTGGGAAACCTCTAAAAGCTAAAGGACACCGGCCCTCGAGGACCAATTTGGGGATGCTTGCTATAAAGGCAGACAGCTGAAGAACCACAGTGCTGGTATTATTGGACCTTATTACAGGATTCGACACTGTTGATCACTCCATTTTATGAGATTACCTTCAAACCTGGGACAACTACCTGAAGGAAAATGCCTTTTTTGTTTAAGTTGTTAACTGTAGGACAGAGACCACTAAAATGTTGTGGTGTTTCTCAAGGGTCCATCTAAGGGCCCCTTTCTACTTAATATCTACATGTTCAATTCTTAATTAACAACAACATAAATTCCCATAACTATGCAGAAGACACAAAGCTATACATGATGATGTCATCAGGTGAGCATGAACACATTTGGAGGCTTGATAAGTGCATAGATTAATGCATGGATGTCCCATTTTTTTACCTTCAGCAGAATCAAAACATATTAAAGTAATAATTTGTGTAGCAGCTGAAGGGCGTTTAAATGTCATCACATAGCCTCTGTTCAAACAGCTAGAAATTATTAGTCAGACTTGAAGTCTGGGTGTAATGATGGATTCAGACATGAATGGTCAGTGGCAAATTAAGACACTAACACAGTCGGCCTTCTACCATCTAAAGAATATCTCCAGGATTTAAGGACTACTATCTGAGCAAGACCTTGTAAAAAAACTAATTCATGCTTTCATCTTTACTAGAATTGATTAGAGCAATATTGTCCTAACAGGTCTGCCTAAAAAGCTAATCAGAAAACTGCATTTGGTCTAGAATTCTGCTGCCCGCATCCTCACTAAAACCAAGAAAGTGGAGCACATCACAGCAGTTAGTCTCAGAGAACAGACTTTGAAATACTTCTATAAGTCAATAAATCAACGAATGGCTTATAACCAAAATACCCTACAAACTTGCTGCCATTGTATTAACTACCTAGAGCTGTTAGATTTTCTGACTAAAATCTGTTCTGTAGAACCAGAACCAAACATGGAGAAGCAGCTAGACTGCACCATCTAAATATTATTTAGTTTAAGTTTTAGTCTATCAATTATTTTTTTTAAATAATTGTGTTATTTATTGTAATTATCTTAGAATTTTGATTATATTTTTTTCTCTGAATACAATGATATTCTTTAAATATTTAATAACCTCCATGCTACTGCAATATACTTTTGTGTGTTTTCCTTTTACTTTTTTTAATGTTTTCAGCACTTTGAATTGTCTTGCTTCTGAAATGTTCTATATAAATAAACCTGCCTTGCCCTTCCTATTTTAAAAGTAGATTTGTGTAAACTCCTACTCTTTGCTCCTGATTGGTAAAGAGAACTTTAGAAAAAGTATTTACATGTTCCTGTTTTGCAGACTCACTTAATTAGTTTGGACTCTGTGAAACACTTCTCAATTCATTTGGTCCTTATTCCAAACCCAAAAATGAAGACTGCTATATGAAACTGGGAGGTTATCTGTTTCTGTTTGTCACAAATCACAGTGACTGTGACTCTTAGGTCTGTTGTCACATATTTGGGTTTTAAAATAGTTAGTTGTGTGAATGTATTACCATCACCCTGCTGGACCAAAAGTGGATTGCAGTTTCTCTCATGGGCTTACGTATTTCCTGGAGCTTTCAGTGGAAAAGGGAATATATTTAACTTCTGATCTTGGATTTTTGTAAAGGTTTGATCCGCTCACATAGATTTTAGTTAATTATATTTTTATTGAAAACTATTTCAGAAATCCATTTGTTGTTGCTTACATTACAAAACAACATACTCTACATGTAAATCACATAGATCCTCATCCTAACTTGGAAATGAGCAAAAAGTGGGCAACTTTTACAAATTCAACATGCTACTAACAGAGGTTGAAAGCCCAAATATATCTGTACTTCTTGCAGCTCTCTTGTTAAATCTTGATTAGCTTCTTACATTGTTTTAATCTACTCTGACTTCTTTTTAAACACCCCAATAATACATCGAAATTTAACTTAGATTTTTTTAGCAGCAACAAATTCTGCACTGAGCAATCATTCTGTCAGACGAATCTGGAACTCAAAAAAATCCCCCAATTCCAGGCACCAGCTAATTAATTTAGTAAATCTATAACAAAGGCCAAATCAAATTGAGAATCCTATTAATCCCATAAAATGTATTTTACCACACATTCATTTGTATCTGCAAATAGAATGTTTAGCCCATTTTTATATTGATGTATCTGTTGTTTTATTTTTTTCAACAGCGTGTAAGCTAATCTCCAATCTGTTGTGTCATAGAATGAGTTATTGATTGGTATTGAATGCTTCGTCATGGTGGGTGCACATGTTGTAAAAGGTTTTTTAATAGAAAATTACTGCAGGCTTTGTTTAAGCTGTTTTCGACCTTCATGCCCATAGCTGCTTACCCTCATTTAAGTAATCCTAAAGCAGAGTAAGGTTTAAAATATCAGCTGATGGTCTATCTTCAGTGCTGGGAAAACAGTGGTGGGATAGTTTAAAACATGATGATCGATTCCTTTGTGTTTAATCATGCTCTCTGAGGTCAATCTTAAGTGTTTGTTTTCTTTTTTCTTTTTTTTTTTTTTTTTACTTTTCAGGGGGCTGTTTGCTGGTAACTATATGGAAACCCATTACCTGGAAGATGGCAGTGCAGTCACAGGCCCTCACAACTTCACGGTACATTTCCTTTTATTTTCCTGTAACAAAACTTGTGATGTTTTCTGAATTACTACAGCACATCTCAAATAGGCGTCGGGATTCTGTTAAAGTCTTTGTCTAGAAATGTTCTGCTTCATTCCACTAATATTACAGTGACTTGAAGGAAGTAAAGTTATAGTGATATACTGCTATGCTCTGCTTTAAGGCCAACTGGATTTGTTCACAGAATGTAGGTGAGTGAACCAATTTCCAGCAGGTGGATTCATATTTGATGGAATAAAGGCAGACAGGGGTCAAAAAATAGACTTCGTTTTAGGAAACAGCTCCAGTCGTTTATAATGGATAACGTTAAAGCCATTCCTAAAAATGGTTTGTTATGCAGGTCTGCACGAATATCTTGAATTAGTGAACATTTAAGTGCACTTCAGAAGTTGTGCTGAGTGAAATATTCATATCATTTATGAGCTTTGTACCGAGTAATTCGAGAAAGCGTATTTATATAAAATACTTGTGTAAAAGTCTGTCGAATGGATTATATTTCCTTATAATCTCTGACTCCTGTTCAGTTATCTCATATACAGCTTTAAGCATAGCTTTTGGTCTGTTGCTGAACAAATTACTTATTTCTTTTACACACTCTTTGCTAATTTGTTTCATTGCTGTAATAAATATTCCTTATATTCATCAAACTCAATTATGCATCCTTGAGCAAAATATGTTCAGCATTTAAATACTTTGGGTCTTTTAAAGTATAGTCAATGGATGCACAAATATCATACATTAAAAGCCATTTTATATTTCGGTTTGGAAAAGATAAAAAGGTAATTATAGAAGCATTGAGCAGTTTATATGCTTTGTAGCTCCACCAGCTGGCTTTATTTCTAGGGATTTGTTTCTCTGCAGTTTGGAAAGCAATTAAATGCTACATTTTCCTTCAAAATACCAAAACATCATCAAAAATCCCAGCAGTGTGTTCAAGCTTAATGGTCAGTTTGTCTGTAGCAATAGGCATAAAAAGAGGATTAATTGAATTGCAATTTTTGAAATCCACATGGCAAAATGAAAAACCTTTTCTGCTTTTTAACTGTTTTTGAGACCCAAACTGCTACTTTACCGATTGGGTTGCCCAGCTCATTAAAATCACTGTCATTCCAGCACATTAATACAAAGACAGAGTTTTACCAGGCCAGTGTGGTGGTTTCTGAGAGGCCACTGCTTAGACGTCCAACTATGAAGAGATGAGTTTTTAATCCAAAACTGAATGAGCTAAAATGTGGTGTTTATGTTGAGGTGACAGAGAGATGCTAAAACCAGACGTTCTTCTGGTGAGGTCTTTGATGTCTGACATGCAAATACCAGTTTCATACATTCTGTAGTTTGTCTGACAATGGTTGCATTTTTATTCTTAACCAAAAATGCAAAATTACATGGTTATTTCCTTTTTTGTAGCAATTATATCTGATTTAGAAAAGCATAAAGGACAGTGTGTCAAATGCATTTCAAAAATTTTATGAGCAAAATAAGGTTTCATTTTTCCTTTTTTTGTAGTTTCTGACATGCTGATTACCTATGAGGGGCTATAAAGGAAAAATATATTTTAATATCTCTTGGTGAAAATCTTACAATAATAATGATTAGGATTTGATTCGAGTTTTTTACTCTTTGTTGTTCCTGCTACTGATTTGAGTTGTTTTAGATCAGGCATTAACACACAGTGAGGCCTTTTCTCAATTCACAAGAACGTGAGCGTAGACTCATGTTCACGCCAAGTAAAGTATTGTCAAAAGCACAGAAAGTATAGACTAGAGAACAGGAGCGCGAGAACAAATTTGCGTCAATTGGAACAGAAGCGTACTCATAACATCATCACCCGCTCGGCTCGTCTGGAACTGCATTTCACTTCCTTTATTAAATGTCTTTACATAATCATAAATTATGACTTTTTTCATTTAGTTGAAGAATAATAATTAACACAGTCAAATAAACACAAATCAAATTAACATTTTGCCAAATAAAACAATAAAAAACACCATCAGAGCCAGCGGTACTTCAAACACAGCTATGCTGAGAGAGTGCTGCTGCAGATGGGCTAACATTAGCCGTGGTTAGCTTTGGAGCTCTGCTGGTTGCCATGGTTGCCATGGACCGCTCAACATCAGAACTTTAAAAAAAAAAAAAAGCCATATAGTCATATAGTGACGTTTAAAATTATAATTTTATCACCTTAAAACAATCTTAAAACTTCCCCTGGAAGCTGCTGCTGTCGCGGAGCATGCTGGGACAGCTTTCCATCTGAAGAACACACAAGTTTGCTCTTATGCAATCTCGGTAAAGAGAGCGCACCAAGACTAACATCCAGGGGTTTTTCCATTCTTGGTCTTGAGTTCTTGTCAATTGAAGTTCTGCCGAGTTCTGCTGTGAGATACGTGTTCGATTTTGCAGGGGACTCCTTAACTTTGAACGGAGGGGGTAGGGGGAGGTGGAGTGCTGCTAGCCCTCCAACATTACCACTGGTAGCTTTAAGGTGTATTCACTTGAATATATATATATTAGAGAAAATCTATAGATGATTTGAATTATAGCATCTTCCACTTGTGTTGAAAATTCAAAAATATTTTGTTGTCTTCTTTACAATCTGTGAGAACTCATTTCCTTAAAAATGAATTTATTTAATCAACAATGTCACTCTTTAACGGGGACATTTTTACTGCGGGAAGAGTACCCGGGTTAATTGTTTTGAGTATCGGTGCTGAAAAAAGTCTCAGGAAGCAATGGGAGATAGAAAGGTAATTAAAAGATAACTACTTCTTTCAGGGAAATCTCAACTGTTCATTCAGGCAGCTGCTTTTTTGAAGTGGAAAGTGTGAGGTCAGCTAAATAAATATTATTAGATATATATTATTGTAACATTACTAATTTTTATCCTATATAGCCTTATACCCACTGCCATGAATCACAGTGGATTCAGAAATGTTGGAGCTTTTTGGAAATTTTAGAGTTTGGTTATAGCTCTAAATTCTCTAGGATATACAGAAAGAGACTTCTGCTATAATAATGAAAACTGTGCTAGTTGATAACATGAGACACTAAACAGAGTTTCAAAAATGCTTTTCATAATTCTTTTCAGTTTTACAACAACTTCTTCTCCAAATAAGGTGTGATTCTCTCTCTGGAATTAAAATAACTACTCTTCTACAAAACTCAGATTGGTGCATCTCTAAATTGGTTAACAGATGGTTTATGGCTGGGTCAAACAAAAACAACATTCAGTTTTAAAAGTTGACAACACAAAAATAGACTTTTTTAAAAATTTGTTTTGCAATGTGCTATCTAACCAGAAGAGTGTATTTGACTAACACAGATTCACTTAAAGGATACTAGTTACCGGTTAAAAGAGATTCATTTAGCAATGGACCTCAAACCTGAATGAAATGAAGATGTTCTTTATCAGAGGTTGACCTTGGAAATCATATCTAGAGTCTTTAAATAAACACTTGCTGTACTGAGAATGGGGAGTGAATCCCTAAACAATCACTGGATGTTATATTAAACTGACTTCAGAAACATCTGACCTCTGACCCTCCACTCATTCCTGTCTCACAGCCACAACTGGCTTTTTGAAGGAGGATCCCTTTCCTGAAAGTAACCAGATCTTTTGAGAGTGAGGTGTGGGTAATTTATTCGTCCGGCCGGCTTGGAGGAGGCTGATATAGTGATTTGGGATCTTTTGGATTCCATTCTGTCAACCAAGGGGTACTGCTGGGAGTGGTTCCAGCATGAGTCAGCCCTTATACTGATCCTGTTTATCACCCTCTCCCTTTCTCATTAAATCTAAGCCCACATGGAGCCCAATAAACAAGTTTGCTGCAACAAAAGCCATCCACTAGAATAATCAATCACATCAGGGGATAGTCGGCTTGAAATAATTCATGTTTAAAAAAGATATTTGGATTTACACAAACGGTTACCTCCCACTATAATGTCGTTTTTAGCTTTTTTTTTCTACTTTGTTAATAATTTTGGATGTATTTACATATAAGTGCTTTCTTTTCCGCTTTATTCAGGAACTAGAGAAACAAAAAGTCTATTCATATCCCTTATTGCAATGAATCATAGTCATGATCTCATCAAAGAAACATGAGGCGATCGCATTAGCTCTATGCACTAAATCCAGCCCTCTTCCTCCCTACTAAAATATCATTTTTAATATAATGTCCTGTCTCTGCACCTTTTACCTCATTACTGTGGATTATTCTTGTTCAGCTCTCCACTAGGAAATTTCCATATATCTTTAGGAGCCCAAACCCTTGCAAAGTCTTTCTAAGAATAGGAAAGAATCTGTCAAAACAATTTGTAAACAAAACTCTGACAAATCTTTTCATCTTTTGACTTTTAAACAAATGAAAAACTCTTGGTAGAGTTTCATATTTTCCATTTAAAAAGTATATTGTCCTCAAGCTTCTTGTTAAGAAAAAAGCTTTGTAAATTAACTGAGGATTTTCAAATAACTTAACAGACAATTTTGTTAATGGAATTTTCTACATCTTTCACTTTGTTATTTCCCTTTTACAATTAATTCACATGTTGTGTCCTTGAAAATAGTCATCATAAACCTTGAACTTTCCTCGTTTTCTCATGTTAAAGTAAAAAAACTATGACAATTTTTATTGGGAATTAATGTGATAGACCAACACAAAGTAGCACAGCAAGTAATACAAATCTGAAAAGTTTTGGCACCATATTCATTGCACAAACTTTACCAGACTCTAAATAGAATCCAGTCCAATAGTTTTTCTTTAGAAGCTTCCTGTTTAATAACCAGACTCCTCCTCTGAATTGGGGTAGATATACACTGCTGGTTATATCCAGGTCAAATATTGAAAGTTAACACCTTAAGTTGGCTCAACTTAATGGTTTTACTCAGTCAATTTCAGAAACAGTGAACAAAATAAATGTATTCAGCAGCTATTTTTAAATGTTGCTGCAGAACCAAACCGGCTGTCAATCAAAACACAAAGCATCGCCTCACTTCATGACCCACCTCCTCCACACCATGCTCCTCAGGAAGAATGGGTAAAGGATTTTAATATATACAGATTATAATGAAAACTACATAAAGCAGTCACAGCAAAGACTGTTTATAACTGGGTGAGGCTAGTGAAAGGTGATTCTCCAAGAGCATTTTGTGAATTCACAGAAGAATTTTTTTTCCCCATATTCCATAAAGAGAAGAATGTGATAAGCCATGGGGGTTTTGCATTGCCTCTCAGTGTTTTGCTTACTGAAATGATTAACTGTTTATGTATGTCTGACTCCATGATTCAACTTGCATTATATGCACTGTATGTTTCCAAACACCCTGGTTTGTTTACCTAACAATTCAAAGATCTTACTTTGTATATCTGCCAAAGCTGATGTGTTTTGCTTTGCCACCATATCTGTCTCCCTGTCTGACTTATGACATTACTGCCAAATTGCTTTTAGATATGACCAAAATAAGCCAGGGGTATATTTCAGTCAAAGCTATGCATTGTTGCAGAAAATTGTGTGCATCCTGACCACCCCTATGCATTCCCAATCAGTTTTAAGCACCATCACCTCATATGCTTCAATTTTACATTGGTTAGGTGTTAGATCGTGTCCAATGTCTTCTGGCCTTCAGATAGAGCAATGCAACTTCAGATCAACTACCCTTAACATGCAGTCACAACTGGGACAGAATTACAATGGCCTGATTATAGTGCTCTATCCAGACGAAGCTACAGTAGGTTTGAGTAAATACTGTAAGACAAACATCTTTGTTCTTTAGGGGTCCAATCACCACAAATCAGAACAAACTATAGTCTTATTTTAGAATCTATGTTTTAGCAGGTATTTAATTTATTGTTGGTTTTATGCCACTGGTCTGGCATAAGTATTACATTGCCTAATACATTTTTTTGTATTCTCTCACTAGCTAAATCTAATTGAGTATTTATAGAAACACTAGCTAAATTTCGGCTCTCTGTCTGACTGAGCTTGAGCTTCTTTACAAAGAAAAATGTTCAGATTTTACAACGCAAGATTTGCAAAGCTGGTAGAAATACCCCAATGCGTTTTGTAATAAAGTAGTTTTAAAAATGTTTGGCTCGCTGGCTTAATGGCATCTGGCACTTTTTTAGTTTTTATTTGAAAAACCAACATAGAAGGGCGTGCAGGTGACGCAGTGGTTAGCGCACACGACCCATGTATGGAGGCCTTAGTCCTCGACGCGGGCGACCCAGGTTCGATTCCGGCTTGTGGTCCTTTC